>NW_024121166.1:8430517-8575603 GCF_016745375.1 Pimephales promelas
TCTCACACACACACAAATATTTCCCCACAGAGACGAGAATTTTGCCATCATAATAATGTAGAATTTACCAGAACCACACACATTCACTAAGTCTCATTCTCTAATAACTCCATACTTGTGTACTTGCATGCACAGAAAAGGTAATGCTCATGAATGCTCGGAATAATTTTATTATTTAAATGTAAGAGTGTGTATTCAATAATTGTATTATGTGCAAACTTGGCAACGAGTCACGATTTCCATGTGAAAGCAATCTCAAAATTGCTCATGTACATGCACATGTATGATTAGTTTTTGCGATTCTAGATGATGCAGTTACATCCTGTCCTGTATTTGACTGGAAAATCTCTCTCTTCATCTCATCGCTTGCTCTGTCTTTGACGAATGAGCATTTTTCCCCTGTGAAATCCTCTCCACCAGTCCGTCAGTCAGTCTCGCTCGTTTTCTCTCTCCTATTCTGGGCCGTCTTCACCTTTCCTGACAGCTCTGTGCCTCATCACCAGCTATCTGAAGTGACAGCTCACATCCTGGGGCTGCAACGGGGGCTGGCTCACTGAAAAAGAGCAGCACAACACACACATACACGCACCCTAAACCCTCCTTGCACTCCCCACGCTCTCATTCTCTCGCTTTCTCTGTCACACACATACATTTACACCCACGCAGACCCCTCTGGCCCAGTGTTAATTCATAAACGCATTTGCTCTAGTTCACTCTTGGTGCTGCGGGGGCATCTGTGGGGCTATGGTGATACGCTGGGAGGGGGCGCCCGAACACGCTTCACACGCTACCGCTTGCATGCTCAGCCTGCTGTCCGATGAAAAACAGACGGCTGCAGACACATAAAATGAGTGTTCTGCTGCACGGAAGGTTCAATGGAGTGTGTGCTTCTGAACGGCAGCAGAGAGCCGCAGTTGGACATTAGTGCTGTGAGAGGCCTACAGCTGTAGCACCAGCCTGAGGCTGATGCTTCAAAACCCATTGCTGTTTAGCTACCATCCAATGGCGGCAGTCTATTTGGGATAATTTGTCATTTTCATTCGATACTAGTGACTCCACAAGTGTGAAATGCATAGAGGTTAGTGTATGTGCTCTGACACCTTGAGCTGTAACGCTCATAGACTACGCACGTTTGATTCTATCTTGATAATGTTTCAATAAAAGCTGCAAAATGGTCAATAAAATAACAGAACTGCATTTATGTTAAGTTTATTTTTTAATTGATAGACATCCATTGATTTATTTACTTATTGTTATATTCTACACATTTTAAAGACACTTTAAAGCGTCATGCAACAGTTTCAGGCCTAAATGTTTTTTGAATTACAGATTTGTCACCGTAGATTTTCGTTTTTTTAGGGGTTTTTTTTTTTTTTTTTTACATACTTAAAGCCTGAGATTTGTAATATATAACCAAGTCTGGCAGCTAGCTTGGCTCTAGACACTGAGGCAAGAGTGAAAGAACAAAGTTGAAAGCGCCTTGGGATCTCATGAAAATCAAAAACAAATCTTCAGGAGCAGCAAGGTTAAACCTACAGGCCCAGTGGCCCTTTGAAGTAAAAAGCAGTGTTGTTAATTGTCGGAGCTGGCTTAGCGAAAGGTGGTAACAATTTAACAAGAGTGTAGGGCAGCAGGGTGCTTGGATGTGTATCAGGTGTTTGCAGATGTTGTGTGTGGAACAGAAGAGGGGAGGGTTCTCCAGAGATGAGAGGCCAACTTAACAACCAATAAGTCTTTGTTTGCTCTGCCAATCGCACTGTAATTGGCCAGGGAGTGAAAAGAAGCCGCGGGATTGGACGGATGGACTGGTTACTGCAGCTATTTTTACTGTATGCTACTAGACAGACGTTAGCAATTATACATCCGACATCTATCTGCTTCTTGGTACACTCAGTCTATCAGAGGAGAGCTCTCTCTCTCTCTCACCCAGCAACAGGTTTCAAATGTAGCATGGAGGATGAATGAATCTCATTGGCTGCGCTTATGTACAACAGCCTGGGGAACTTTCTCCCAGCTCTTTGTCAGACCGCCGTCCTCAGATACACACTCGGGACGCTGGTGACATTTACGGTCACTCACCTCCCATTTGAACCTCTGAGTCTGTTGTTGTATTTTACGTTTGCCAAGTTTGTGTCTGGTTTGTACCGTTTCCACATGTTAAAAATTAACACCACCTGCATTTCGCTGTTGAAGGCCTGTTTGCTTGTGAGTCTGTTGGCGCTGACTTCATCATAATCTCTGTCTAGCATATGCAGTGCCATTTTGAAACAAGGGGTCAAGGTTTGGCTGGTTTGCATGGTCCAGTTAGCACCTGCATTGTGTATTAAAGGTCCATCTAAATGATTCATGTATTCAGAAAAAAAAAAAAATCAGATATTAAGTTTATATGTTAATATATACAAATTTATCCCTAAATTATCCTCAGAAGAGTCCTGTTAGTGTTGAATGAACCTAACGAAATTAGGATGTGCGTCAGGTCTTAAAGTGACAGCAGCAAACCCACTGCAGTCTGTCATTAATGTTAATTAAAGAACAAAACACACAAATCACTCACTGCTCTTGACTGAATAACATTTGTAGCTTTAATAAGAATTAAATGATGTATATTTAATTTATGTAGTGAAGACTGTGTTTGATAACTATAATCAATGTTTGTATATTTCCTACCTGTTAGCTTGCTTGCTTGCTTGCTAAATGTGAAATTTATTACAATGAGTTTATGTGAAGATTGTTTTAAGTCACTTAAATGAATTGTTGTAATACATTTTAAATCTATAGCTTTCAATTATTGAGAAACAAATCTTAGAGACTTGTCTCATTCAAAATCAGTATTGGTATCAGTCAAATTGACTGGGAATGTTTAAACAAATGTTTAAAATGTACTTTCTCTATGTTGTTTGTACACACACACACACACACACACACACACACACACATATATATTTGTAGTACAATATAGCATGTTTGTGACTGTATCTGTCTGTCTGAGAGGAGCTGTACTTTGCTGTAGGTTTTTTTTTTTTTTTTTTTTTTTTTTGCAGAGTTTGTGTGTGTGTGTGTGGAAGCCGTTATGCTGAAATAGCGTGTCACACTAATTGCAACTGGAAACTCTACAAAGCAGCAGCAAGTAGCTCATGGCTGCTGCTGTAAGAAATGACAGAACTGTAGTTACAGAGCCAGGCTGAGTAGTTAAAGGCTCTTGCAGCACCCTCGCAGCACGCTGTGGATGTATAGGGGTGTTTGAGTAAACTAATTAGAGGTCAGTAATGTAGAGACTTTAATGCCATCTGTAATTAAAATTTGTTTGACTTCAATCCAGCTTTCAGTCAAAGTGCACATCGCTTAACATAAAAAGTTAAACCACTGTATGTTCGTGTAAAATGTGGATGTAGGGCTGAAATTAGAGCTCAGTGCTAGTTGAGGCTTTGCCCTGTGCACAACCAGTGAGAAACAGAGAGGGCGTGTGTTTGTTGGGTTCGTTAGTGTTTCTGCGTGTGCTGTTTTTCACTGTGTGGGTGTTGTGGCTTTCAGACTTTAGACTGGACTAAAGACAAAAGTGGCGGCAGAAAGGCGCAGAACTCCCAGTGTGCAACATGGACACTGTTGATCCTCAGACAGAAACTGAACATGAACTGCAATCTCTTTATTTTATTCTGTCTCTTTTCTCACCCCTCTCTTTTTCAGCTCACGTTTATGCTGATGTGGTTTGATCCTTTTCACTGGAATTTCAGCTAAAATTGTATTTCATGTTTCTCTAATTTATATTATATGCATTCATATAGAATATGTATATGACATCCTCCATTGTCCTCATCCTTTTCTCCTCTTGTTGAATCTCTGTTTTCCTCTCTCTCTCTCTCTCTCTCTCTCTCTCTCTCTCTCTCTCTCTCTCTCTCTCTCTCTCTCACCCCCCTGCTTCTTTTCCCAGTGGGGGTGTTGTTTATAGAGCATTATAATTTATAACTGAATAGAGTGGATTTAATTTCAGCGCAGAGCCTCGCCAGCAGGGCGCCAGGCTGCAATCAGAGGAATCAGTGCGCTGCGAGCCCTGTTGAATGGAAAGTATTATCACCGGCCACAAACGGACACTGTTTCTCCTTAAACAACTCCCTTGATGCTCCGTGGGTCCGGCTTCTCTTTCACTCCTATTCCTGTTCCTGTTAACCACCCTCCCTCCCATTGTCCTTCAGTGCCACTTCCCTTGCTATTTCTCTCTCTCTCACTGTCATCTCTTTTTCCTCTACATCTACCTCTACATTTTCTAGTCTTTTGGTTCTTTCTCTTCAGTGTTTGATGAGTTTTTTTTTCTGACAGCATCCCTTGTTCTGGATCGATGCAGATAGTTCTTATAAAGCGCATCTGGCACTACAGTTGTTTATACATCTTAATTTGACTTCTAGTTTGGAGCATGAACAGTTTTTCCCAGTCTTTTATGCCACGGATGGACTAAGAGCAATAATATGTAAACTTTCAAGCATTACTGGTCTTATGCGTGTTTGAGTTTAGAAGTGAAGTTTCTGTCTTCAGTAGGAAAATTTGTGCATTGATCATGGGAATCTTTGATGTGTTAAAGGGATAGTTCACCCAAAATTTTGTCATCATTTACATCAAGTTCCAAAACTGTCTTTCCAGGACTGTACCACTTTTTCTGTGGAACATAAAATAAGACATTTTGAGAAATGTCTCAAGTGTTTGTTTTTGGACCCCATTGATTTCCAACATATGGACAAAACAAACACACAAAAAAAGAAAAAAAAAAAAAAACACTTGAGTGAGATATTTCTCAAAATATGATAATTTCTGTTATTTGTGGTTCCTAACGTTCTTTTGTGAGAGTAAATGATGATGAATTTTTCATTTGTGTTAATTTTCAGTTGAAATTTTGACTCAGATTTTTATGGGGAAAAAAAAGATTAAAATGCAAAATAGAGGCATGTTTACTTTGGATCACACTTGATATATTTGCTGCTGATTTTGCTTTGTGAAAGTTATAAATGTCCCATGCTGATATTTAAGTTAACCTTGACACTGTCACTTTCCGATTACTTTCTGACTACATCCTTATTCCTGTGCTGAGTCTCGTCTGGGCTTTGCTTTCCGCACTCAGCATGGCTCGATTATACTGATCATATTTTAAATGGAGCGCAGCAGCCAACTCTCTCTCCCTTCTCTTTCTCTCTCCCTCTATTCAGCATAATTAATACCTTGCATTTACACTGACTTAGATGAACTCCACTGTTTTGTTTTTTTCTGTCTCCTCAAACCCAAGCCATGATTGCAAAAGGGTTTGAGAAGCTTTATGGACTTCGAAGAATAACACGCTGGTTTGAAAAAGAGAGAGGGAGCGAGAGCGAACGGGTTGACATCAAAAGCCACAATTAGCTCATTACTTTTACTTGAAGTTTGCAGACCACATAAAATGAAAGGAAAAAGTCATTTCTTTCCTCTCACTCAGTGTTTTCTCGAAGGACGCTAGCAGAGTGGGTTCATAGGAAGGGCTTGTCTAGTAAAAAACCAACAGTATGATCATTTTTATTATCAAATATGTCCCAGTAATCCTTATGGTTGTCGCCTGTTTTTCCCATCGTCCAGCATCGGTGGCATTTTGATTCTGTCCTACTCATGATTTCACATGATGTGCTTTACATGAGCCATTTTCTTGTCACAAAGTCACAAAACTGTCAAAAAGTGATATATGTGGAAAAGTCTTCTGGATTGACTCTTGATTCGCTCATTTACATTGGCTTTTTTCAGTCTGGTTTGCAGCGCAAATAAATTCTGTATAGCTTATCTACTGCTGGAAAACACAAAACAATGATTTACGGTGAATTATCTTTTTTTTTTTTTAAATAAAATCGAGAAATTGTCTTTTTTTCTCTCTTCAAACATCCATTCGGCATGTTTTAGTTAATTTTTTCCTTATGAGTAGTTTTCTTATTCTAAGGCCAGTCCACTGTAGTTATTAGCTAGAAACCTGGGAAGAAGAGCCAGGCCTGTCTTAATCGCACCCTCCCCTTCCCACTGTATCAGGACTAAAGAGCATCCAGCCTTAATCAAAAGTTAACGATTCAGTGTAGAATGTGCCCTGGGCAACATTAGGGTGCTACGTTATTGCTAGTGTTCGTGGGTAATTTGCAGAACGGCCTGAGTCAATGGGAGTTTGCTTTGCTGGCGCTGGTTGGGGGAACACATGTGATGTGCCTGAAAGATCAAAACACACACTTGATGAATGTGAGGGCAGAGCCTGGCAGAGGAGGGGAATGCCCTCTAATCCCTGCTTTGAATCACTGATCAAGGTCGTTCTCAGTTCATTAAATTCTGCTGAGAATCTCGGTCTCAGTAAGCAGCACACAACACACACACTCTCACAAACACAAGACATTTTCACCTGCCCTTGGACAGACTTCACGCTTTGTTGGTTATGATTTGTGTGAGCGATGTGGTTTATTAATTTGTTGCAATATTTACCAAGCTTTGGGTGATTCAAAACTCATTTAAGGTTTATTCCGGGTGCTTTATATGTTAAACTTAAATGACAGAATTTGTAATATTTGTTATATTTACTGCAAAAAACAAAACAAAAAAAAATCAGACTAATTTCTCTTCAAACATCTATTTGGCATGTTTTAGTTATTTTTTTACTCTTGATCCCTCACAACGTGAGGTCGTATTTATTTTTTAACGTGCAAAAATTTAGGACGAGACCTCCAAGGACCTTTACTCATAATGGAAGTAAATGGGCTACATTTTTGTAGGATTTACAATGACAGCAAATGGACATAAAAACAGAAATGTGTTTTAGATCTTTATAAATACATTTACGCTCATCTACTGTATTATTCATCTACTCTTGTATTATTTGAGCTGTTAAGTAAATACATTTTTTCCGGGTTTTTTTTTTTTCATGGTTCTAGGTTTTATATTGTAAATTTAGATAAAACTAATAAGCAGAAAAGCATTTTTTTTTCACACTGAAATTGTTTCCACGTATTGTTGTACTATTGGTGAATACACACTATTATTCACCTCTATTGTATGGCTCAATGTAATGCAGTTTTCTTTCTTTCTTGTTAAAGAATAGTGGGACGAGTGAAATAGATTTTTGTGGTAATCAGTGATACGCTTTAAATACAGTCAATTGAGCTTAATTTGTAGTGAACCTGGATTTTTCCTTTAATGGTTTACAAATAAGAGGGAGAGAATCTGCCCCTCTCTGCTTACACGATGGTGAGCATGCCGAAAGTCATCCGTCTGCTTTACGCTTGATGTGCTCCACCTTTCCGCCCATCTGTCCGGTGCTGGAGATATGGAGGTGTGGGGGCGGATGGGGTGGAGATACTGGCTGTCGCGCAGTTGGGCAAGTGCAGGGCATCTGGCCATGGCCTGAGGACTCAGGCAGATCTTGAGTGTAAAGATCTTGTCATCTCCAAGATGGGTAAGCGAGCTGAGTGTATGGGGAAAGCCCTCAGTTTGTGTCAAGCTTAATGTGTTCTGCTTGTGCAAATGTGCTGTACGTGTATAGTTAATGCAATGTACATGTTGGACTATGCAGAAAACCAGGCATAAATGAATCCGTAATTAAATATGTGCATTAATGCTTTGAACGGGGTACATTTATCCTAGCAACAAACTATGATAGGAAGGAGTTTTATCAGCATGAACCCGTCTTTAAAGCACATTTGGAGCGAACATGAGTTTACATCAAATCTCTGATCTTCCTGCGGGCGTATGGCAAAGGGGGAAGTTGTTTTAAGTGCGGAAATGGCTTAACTTGATTTAACTAACAGCTTCCACATAGCCTGCTGCTTAAGATACGAGGCCGGCTTAATGCACTGGACTCAAATCAAACCCAGAGTCATATACTGTGCAGAAAGAGTGCTGTGTTCGCTTGCCATCTCAAGCCCTGCCACTCAAAGTCAATATCCCAGAATGCCTGCCGCACTTAATTTCATTTTCGTGTAGTGACAGATGCACTGTGTGTTGATCCACTGGTACTTTTTTCCTGTTCTCATGTCATTTGATTTAAATTTTTACAGCACACACACACACACACACACACACACACACACCTCTTGTTATGTTTCCTGGGAGATTATTGCATCAAGAGGGCCGAAGCTACACAAGACTAAAGCATTACGTGAGAATACCAAGCACGCACTTGAGTAAAAGACAAATGGTAATATATGCGTAGTATATTTAGCCAACATGTCGTAATATTTAGTATTTATTAATTTATACAATCATATTTTAGTAATTTTATTTTAATAATTTACACTTTAGTTGATGGGACAGTGCAAAATGAAACCAAATTTTTTTACACAACTGTACCTCTTTTTTATGCTTTAGTTATGATTCGTTGTCCGTGTTTTAGTGTGTTGTTACGGAAGGAGTGCATCCACAATGTGACCTACACATTCTGACTCGCGTCACTTGGGCTACCCTGTTTACACCTGGCATAAAGATGCGTTTTGGTCAATCGGATCACAAGTATACGTGGCAGGTACCGTTTACACCTGGTATTTTAATCCACCTATTTTGTCCACTTCTGTCCTGATTTCTTTGAGGGGAGGGTGGGTCTATATCTGTGTGGGTCTAAGTGATCTTTCAATCTAATGGACGACATAAGCTCATGCAATTTACATATAAACATGACCGGAGATGGTGGAAAATGCACTTCCCATTATGTTTTTACATTAAAGGGATACTCTACTATATATATATATATATATATATTATTATATATATATATATTATTATATATATTACGATACTCTACTATCTACTACTATTTTTTGGAAATAGGCTCATTTTACCACTCCCCTAGAGTTAAACAGTTGGGTTTTACCGTTTTTAAATGTATTCAGATGATTTTCTGATAGTTAGAAGAATATCAGTAACCAGACAGTTTCTGGTCTCATTGAAGTTTCTGGTCTCACTCCACATACAAAAGCAATCTGGTCGAATGCTTTTTAGACTACCTCTGGAACAAGTTCAAATGTTTTAGACTCTGTTTACACCTTTATTTAGCATTGTCCACTTGATTGACCAAAACACTTTTTAATACCAGGTGTAAACAGGGCCTTAGTTCAAGTTTCCTTTGTGCATTCATGTTATGTATAGCAAATCAATTCAGTTTACCAGTGCTCATTTATTGCTTCAGCTCACACAGCTCAAACAAGTTCATCCCCAACAATCAGTTTAATTATAGATATTTTTTTATCAATAGCCATTGTAGTTTTATTTAAAAATGTTAAATTAGCATTAGAATATGCATCTTTCGCCTTTGCTTTGCATGTGAGATTGTGTCTAACAGCAGCAGTTCCCTAGCGAGGTCGTTGACCCGTAGTCCATGAGTCTGGCAAGAAAGTCTGGTTTTAAAAAAGTGAGCAAGTACGATGGAAGAGGAAATTTGTTTCCCTCAGGAGCGGAAGCAGAGAAAACCGAGACAGTTCTTTTGCCCCCAGAGTCACATCTGTATGGTGTCTTGGCAAGGGTCTCCTTCACATTACCTCTACCTGGCTATCCATGATCTTACATATCACAGCCAACTCTTTTATTCTGAGAGGAAGAGAGAGAGTGAAGTAATGTTAGTGGCTGTGCTGGTCGTCTTGTTTTACGTTTTGGCAGACTGCACCATGACGCATGGGCTTGCATCTCATTACAGCAGGAGTCTGGGGCTCGTCTCTCTAATCAGCAGACCTGCTTATGTCTTTGGTGTTGGACCTGGGGAGAGCAGCGGCGGCCCATGTTTTCAATAAAAACCCTTCGATGGGATCTTTTCCTCGGCTGTATCAAAGGATCAGGGAGCCACAGGGTATAAAATGGAGCTTAAAGGGATAGTTCACCCAAAAATGAAAATTCTGTCATTGTTTATTCGCCCTCATGTTGTTTCAAACCCGTCTGACTTTCATAGAACAATAAAAATAGGGAGGTTTTGTAGAGTGTCAAAACTGCACTTTAAAAGTGGAAGGAAACCATAAAAAAATTTGTACTCCATAGAAGAGGTTTATATAACTTGTGCTCTATTTTCCAAGTCGTCTGGAAACATATGATAACTTTGTGTGATGAATAGAAAGAATTTAAGTTGAATTTATTATTGAATGTAAATCTTGCTCGAGCAGCTTGGACCTTCTGCTTGGAAATATAATTTTCCTTTGTTTTGATGATCTTTAGCAAATTAACTGATTGTGTAAGCAGTGTGGCAAAGGTTTAGTTGTTTAGAACCACTCATTCAATTTTTCCCACCTCCACCCATTTCTTTACAGCCATGTTCCCATTCCTGTTGGTGACCCAGACTGTTGCGCTGACCCTCCTCGTTGTGACAGTCAGGACATGTTGTCTGTCAGCCAGCTCATCTCGTGTGGTTTAATAATTAATTTGGTTTGTTTGTGTTTCTTTTGCTGCATTTTTTTTTGCAGTGAAAATTACAGAGGAAGTAAACCGTGCACATTGATGGTTATGTGAGTTAGCAGCAGTGGATTATTTCCATAAATGTGTGGAGAGCTAATTTATAGTCAGTCAGATTTCATACCGCTCTCATTTATAGTAAAACCCTGCATACATATTTATCTTCATTGTTTATACTTTTAATGTAAGTTTACTGCATTTTAAGCACCCTTGGAGGTCGGCAAGAATGCATCTGGAAGCCAATAACAGCCATGTTACCCGTTACCCAAACGAGGTTACCGTTTGTTACATCTATTTTGGCAAATTAGCTAGAAACGGGCAAGCGTAAACAGCTGTTGCTGTTGGACTCAAGCGTCTGTGTGTCCCTCCTGCTTGTGTGTTTGTGTGAAGGAGAGGAAGAGGGGGAGAGGAGACTCATTGTATTGTGCTGACCCGTTTTTGTCCCACAGGCTTAACCCCTGCTCCTCTCTAGATTAATTTTGCATGTGTTTGTGCTTTATGGTGAGGCGTGGGCTGAAGGGATTTACCCTGTTTGACACCTCCTCAAATAAATTGTGGGGATTGTCTTCACATTGTGCTTGCAGGATTGTCTGTCACCTTCTGATTATGAGGGATGGGAGGGGGGGATGATGGTCCAGGTGGCTGTGGCAGAGTTAGTCAGTCCGTAGGGTTTCTCTCACCATCTCTCTATCCATCTTTCTGGATGTGGCTTTTACAGCTATTGATTCAAACACCCGACATCTGTGATATGATCTCTTACAGGAAACCATAAGGTCCGCCAACAAACATCGTAACAACAGTTATGGATACTTTTATAGAATTATATATAAAAAAAGATTCATTTGTTCTAAAACACAAGAATTGCATATGTTATATTTTTGTAATCATTTATTTATATTAGACACAATGCATGACTCATTGCTATTATTATTATTATTATTATTATAATGATTGATAACAATAATATGTATTGTGTTGAATCTAATATAAATAAATTCATTTTTTTTATAAAAACAGAAAATGTATTTTGTTAGAAAATACAATATGTTGATGTATATATATATTTATATATTATTATATTACATTAATATGTAATATTATATATAATCAATATATTATAATCAGTAATAATCTATATATATTAGACACAACACAATGCTATTTAAAACAATAATAATACTATTAATATATTAATATCATTAATATCAAAATAATAAAAATAATATTTGTTTATATTAGACAAAACAATAATTTTTGTTGCTGTTATTATTATTATAATTATAATGAATAGTATTATCAATAACAATATGAATCGTTATAATAGCATCTATTGTTATAAATTCAATTAATATTTTTAATATTTTTATATTATGTTGATTTTATTTTATTATTGTTATTAACAATAATACGCAAAGATCCAAGATAGATGATTATATAGATAACTCGCAATTTATTACGAACACAGAATAACAACCCAATATGTGTGACAGTGTGCCGACAATGAACAGAACACGAGGAACTTAAATACTCAGAAATTATTATTAAAAGACAAACAGCTGTGATGATTTGTGCTGTGTCCATTGTGAATGATCAGTGGTGGGAAAGCAAAAACAAAGAAACACACCTGATAAATTAAACAAACTAGAATCAATGATCTGAAATAAATGGAACATAACGGTGACAGAACGCCCTCCTCCGGGAAGGCACGACCTCACGCCGTGATGACGGAAGATATGGGAGGCGGCTTTGGAGGAGGGCACAGAGGTGATGAAGGGATGGTGACAGGAGATGGCAGAAAAGTGACGTGATGACGATGATCCCCTGGCTACAATGGTTGAGATGGTCCTCTAGCACAAACCCAGAGCCAAGAGAGGAAGCAGTCGAGTGACATCGCTGGTACTAGAGACCAAGGCAATGCCGCGGCGACAATTGTAAGGGCCAAGGTAGAGCCAGTGTGATGGAGGACAGAGGTGATGTTGAGGGGGAAGGAGGACCCCACTCGAGCCTTAGGGTGGAGGAACGGAGCGCAGCGGCTGGCTCACAAGTCGGTGGTGGAAGTAGTGTGTCCAGCAGGACGAGGGAACCCAGTGGAACCGCAAGGCCGAGTGTCTCCGGTGGAGCCGAAGGTGGGAGGATCCAAGACAGTGCCAACAGGTCTTGGCAGAGATGGAGTGAAGAGAACAGAGGCCGGGGGCGGAGCTGCAGGTGGATGGATGACGTCACAGGGACTCCCTGGAGATTGTGCAGGGCAGTAGACATTTGGCAGTCGTGGGACTGGAGGACTGGCTGAGCTTCATGGTGCCACAAAACTTGCAGTAAAGCAGTCCAGTTTATGAAGTCATTAGTGTTGTCCAAAAACAGCGATGATAAAGGTATCGGTTGGTATAGGGTTGGAGTCAATATTTCCGAAGTCTATCAGCCAGTCCTCATTGTCCATAGTTACGACTCCCTCGTCCGCTGATGTCGCGGTCTCACACCCCTGGTGTTCTCAGCAGTCCAAGGTGATGATTCAGTGAAGGTGAAGTCACATTATAACACACACAAATACCTTTATTTCACCCTGATCTGTGTTCATCTCACATCTGTACTGCCTCTTAATCTCTGAGCTTGATTAACCCATCGGCTCTGCGTTGCTCAGCCTAACCACATTGATGGCACTGTGCCCAGCTTCAGCTTTAGAAAGACCCCCTTAGCCTTTTCTAGAGCTGAGAGTTTGCTTAAACACATATGAATGGGGTGGCACTGTCAGTGTTTCATGGCATGTGCAGTACAGGATGATCAAGTCATACACTTTTCAGAACACAACCACCAACTTTTCCAAATTTCACAGATGTTTACTTGCCCTGAGGGTACTCCATGGGTGAAAGATGAGACCATGCCTGGTCCCAGCCCCTGAGACACAACCGGAACAAGAACACAGCAGAGTACTGAAAGAAAGCTTCCCTTATGTTTTCCCTCTGGACTGGTCACCTCTTGTTCCGTTACTGCACCAGTCACTGGTTGATATTTTCAGCTGGGCTGTTTCTTTGTGAAGATTTTGCACGTTCTAGATTTATGCAGTGCTTAGTGTTTCCTGCCCTCACCCCAGCCACACTCCTCCGTGTAGCTGCATATAAAACAGGCTGGATATATTTATATCGTGGTCTCTGAGCCTGAGGCAGAGGCCCCTCTCCACTACTTCTGGAAGAGAGCAGCTTTGACTCCTCAAAGGTCAAGGGAGTATTGAGGTATCGAGATCCGGTTCTGGATACTAATTTTTTGGATAACAAAAATTGTCAATATGTAAGCTTGAGGAAGATTTTAGCCATTTTGTTTAATTTACGATCCCTTACGATCATCAATTCTGGCCCTGTGAGGAGCAGCGCCTAAGCTGAGAGAACAGTTCATCTGAAGGTCATGACGGCCTTGTTTTCTTTTAATTGAGTTAAGATGGCCAAATAAATGGTCTGCAGGCTAGCAAAATCATTACCCTCACTCAGCGTCTACACACGGGCCACTCACACGCCACTTACTCGCTTTCACTGTTCTGACAAGTCCAAAGCGCAACAGTCAAACACACATGTTTCTCTTGTGTTTTAAACACATACTTAGAGCGTTCATCTTTTTTTTATAATCGCAGTTCTTTTCTTTGATGTTCAGTGAATCTTCATGGTGGTTTACCTCACATCTTTGCTGGCTTTTTACTGGGATTTACTCGATGGTGTTAATGTACAGTCTGCGTTTCCCGCTAATGTCTTTAACGGATAGAAAACACTCCAGCAGCGGTATGACTCTAATAAGCTAATAGCACAGTCTCTTGACAGGTCCATGAGAGTTCATACATTAAATGGATAAACGCAGGCTTTTCTTCCCAATGAGCATTTCTTTCCCACACCACATAGACTCACTTAGGAACAGTGTTGGGGGATGTTACTTTCAAAAAAAATGCTTATATTTTGGTATTTTTTAATGAAAAGTAAAACAATTATGTTATATTGTTACAATCTCTAAAAATGCCAAGTTGTTTTACGGTATTTTTTTATTTTCACATTTGAAGTTCTATTTTTAAGTGTTTTATGCCCATATTGCCTATACCACCAAAAGTGTGGTATGAGTGTATTTACATTGAAATTAGAATCACAGTAAATGCCTCACTCCTCTGAAAGCTACATTTTTTCATTTACAATTTTTTAGTTTTTGTTTTTAAACCTAACAAAATAGTTTTTTAAATATATTTTTAGGATTAATTGAAAAATGTATTTTTCCATCTTTCCATGATTTCACTGTTATATTACTGCATTTCTATGTATCCTAATAAAAACACAGGCAGAACAACCAATTAAAGCATTACTTATGCATGCTGCATTTTTTTACAAAAAAACATGATTTTCGCAGCATTTTTGTTTAATTTTTTTGTTTATTAATGAAACTCACATTCAAATGTTAATCAAAAAATGCATTAAGCTAGAATAAAACTTTTTAAAAGCAGAGGCTCTTTCTTTTGAAATCTAGTATGTTCAGATATGCATACAAAATATTCTGGAGGCCATGAAATTTTTGTAAAAATTATCAACAACCCTGGCAATGGCTGACAAAAATGCTGGCGGCGAAAGAGTAAAAGGAAACAAACAAACTTTAACATATTAACCCCAACACTGAATGATGGAATAACTTGCATGCTTGAAAAAGTGTCCACCCGGCATTAAACGCGCTTTT
This sequence comes from Pimephales promelas, assembly GCF_016745375.1. The sequence continues at coordinate 8,445,620 of NW_024121166.1, forward strand.
TTCTTTCCTTTCTTCCTTTTTTCTTTTCTCTGCAGGTATATCCTAAAGGACACTCTTTCTCCCGTTTATCATTTCCGCATTTTCTTTTTATTATCAAATATTATTATTTTCCTTTTTTAAGCATGCACATCTACTCCATCACTCTTCCCCTTTCATCCTCCTTTCCTCCCTTCATTTTCTTCATTGATTTACCATCAATATGTGTGAGTGAAGAAGAAAGGAGAGGAGTGGAGAGAGGAGAGGACTGGAGAGAGGAGGGCCACAGCCCAGCGCAACACCCTCCCCGCCATTGGTGTTCTTAGGGACGCTAGTACAAAAATGTGGATCAAAAAGCAAATAATGACCGCCGTGTAACCAACACTTACCCACTGTGCCAGTTGGCTCGTGTTTTGCGGCCCTTTGAAATTTTCAGACTGAAAGTTATGTTCAAAATGGCCTCGGAAAGAGGAGTGTTGCGCAACATCTAAGTCAGGACTGTGCCACAATATAGTTTAGGTGGCAAGAAGTCTTGATTTTACTGTCAAACATAGCCTGCACACAGCACAAACAGATCAGTGTTCATTAGGAAATTAGTTGATCTGACAGAATTAAAAGCACAAAAAGTGCCAAAAATATGTGTGTCCATTTTCTCTCCTGTTCTCGTTATATATATATATCAACTATAGCGGAGCTCCAAATGGTGTTCTGATGCTGAGACCCACTTCCAGCTATTTGGACATCTTTTGGAATACAGCAGTATTTAAAAAAAAAAAAAAACCAAATAAGCTTTAGATAAGTAAATAAATTTGTCATGAACAGCACTGGAGTGGTCCATCAGTTTTATTTCTGCAGTGTACGTTGTGTTTGAAGCGTATATCTAACACAGTGCCCTTACCAGATTCAACACAATACAGCGTAAGGTATCCTAACCAGTTTTTCTACCCTAATCTTTGCTTTGTCCGTAAGGCCTATAAGCTTTTTGACTTGAAAGATCCTTATGCTCACCAAGTCTGCATTCATTTATCAAACCACAGTAATATTTTGAAATATGATTACCGTTTTCTATTTTAATATACAGTATTTTAAAATGTTAATTATTCCTGTGATGGCAAAGCTGAATTTTTGGCAGTCCTCAGTGTCACATGATCCTTCAGATATCATTGGAACATAAGGATGTACTGTATATTTATTATTATAATCATTAACAAAATTATCATGTTAACAGATTAAATACATTGGAACACTATTTGCTGGAAGGACCTTGTAAAGTGATGAAAGAATGTGCTCATTGGTTAAGTTTCAAACATGTACTTTTAGGGGGAAAAAATAAAATTCCAAGGCACTTCTTCCAGTTCTGAAAATATTATTATGTTGTTAAACAATTGTGCTGCTTAATATTTTTGTGGAAACCGATGCAGTTGTCCATGCTTCTTTGATGAATGGAAAGTTCAATGTATTTATTTGAAATACGTGTGTAGATTTCATCGATATAATTCCTTACTGAATAGAAGTATTATTTTCTTTTTTTATCTTACTGACCCCCAAAGTATTGTCACTTGTGATTTTTGGGTTCATTGTGGGCAGAGAAATTGTTGGTCGCTAGTTAGAACATGGTGTTTAATTCCAGGGCTTAATATAAAGGCACGATTGACCACAGGTTATCACTTAGAATTGTTGTTTGTAACACAAGTTCCCGGTATTGCTGCTCAATATGTTGTAAAGTGATCTGTTTAAATAATAGTAAAAAACAACCCCTGGCCATGTTTGCTCAGTGCTGTGATGTTACCAATGCCATGTGTACGACTGGTGGAGTTGTCTATATTAAGCGTGCGTCTAGAAAAATAAAAATGTTAAATATTTATGCTCCAAAATGTTTCTTCTTTCTGCTTTTGTGCCCCAACTATCCATTTATCTTGGCGTGTTTAGAGTGTGCGAGTTGTTTTGTACGTATCAGCTTGTTGGAACACCACCTGTGATGCTGGAATAGATTTTGGACAAAACCTGTGTTTAACAGACCTCACTGGCTTCATGTGTGCACCCGTGTGTAAGATACACAAGACAGTAGGATGTGTTTGTGTGTGTACTGCATTTTTAATGAATGAAGGCTTGCTGTGTTTGAACTTTGTAATCATCTGCAGTATATTGGCAGGGGGATGCAACTTTGTGCTGTATCTAGATTGCATAGAAATGTTCATATCGTTCTGTATCCCTTGATATGACTAGTTCTTTTATGAAGGTGGAGAAAGAACATGGTCGACATGATCTTAGACATCCCATGCAATTTAGCATCGCCATTTAAATGGATGAGCATAAGCTATATTACACAAAATATTTAGCACAAAAAGCTAAAGTACAATAAGGCTTCTTTTCACCAGGCATTAAAGGAGTAGTTCACTTTTTAAAAAAAATCTACTATTCGAACTTGTTCATCAAAATAAACGAATCTTTTCCCGAGTCAACTCGTTCATTTTGTTTGTTGAATGAGTCACAAACTCGCATCATAGAACAGAGCAAGGCGACCATTATAAAACTTAAATTTTTTTTTTTTTTTAAATGAGCGATCGTTTCGCTTGATAAGACCCTTATTCATCATTTGGAATCGTTTAAAACCCTTTGTTTCGTTTAAAACAATTTGCACTGAAACTGTCTTTTGGACCTTGAACCGTTTGGTTCCCATTGAGGTCCATTATATGGAGAAAAATCCTAGAATTTTTTCATCAAAAACCTTAATTTCTTTTCGACTGAAGATAAATGACATGGACATCTTGGATGACATGGTGGTGAGTAAATTATCAGCAAAAGTTTTTTTTAGAAAAAAGTGAACTATCAATTTAAAGGGATAGTTCACCCAAAAAAAAAAAGACACATCACCGATGTTGTTCCAAAACTGTATGATATGGGTTCTTCTGTGAAACTTTAAATTGTTTCACTGTTTTTTGCCCATACAGTTAAATTCAATGGATTCCAAAATTTCTTATTATTATCAAATTTCAAACAGTTTTTCTGCTTAATATATTTATGATTACCATGATATATATATTTTTTAGGATTCTTTGATTAATATATAGTTTGAAAGAAACACATTTACAGTAGTTGCAATAGTGCGAATATTAGAAAAAAATAAATGAATGTTTTCAATCTTCACTTTTCATGAATGCATTAATTTCTTTGCTGAATAGTATAAATAAATAAATAAATCTTACTGACCCTAAACGGTAACTTTGCTTATTTTACAGAATAGAATGGAATGAATAGAATGAATCTATTCTATTTCCTTACTTTCAAATTGCAGTTTCTGCATTGTTAAGCAAGCAAACAAACACGCTCTTTAATGTCAGGAGTAAATGAGAGTCCAGCCTTGGACTAAAGTGTGCAGAAGCCTAACCATGAGTGTAAACTATTGTTCTCAGATTCGTACATGAGCGGGAAACAGTAATGAGCGTGTGATTATGGATTGCTGCGAGGATGGATCTCCTCCAGCTGCTCGGTACCTCCGGTCAACGCTCGTCTCTCCACCCCATGTCCCGGCCAGCTCCATCCGCGACCGCGGTGTTCAGAAGCTGCCATTTGTTTAGATAAGCCTTTGATACTGAATTTTATACTTCTTGGCTTCACATGATGGCAAACTCCACTTTTTAACTCTTTCACGCCACGCCGCTGTGCTTTGTAATAAGCTGCGACGATTATACGATTGAAAATATGCTCTAATCGCTCGCGTGTTTATTTTGGACTGCGATACTTGGCCAAAAACAATACCAGTCAAAACAAAGCAGGGGTTATGTGGACTCGCAGTAATTTGCGCTGTCTGTGAAGAGGTTTTTGCCTCTCTTTGAAGTGTCCAGTGCCCAAATTACAGTGCTGCCATAATGAAGTATTACCATGCAATTACCCAGCGGTGCACTACACACAGCAGCCGAGCAGAGAAAGTGCTGGGAATAGTGTGTGTGTGTGTGTGTTTATGAGTGTGTTGCAGTGCCACGCTGTGAACAGGACGGCTTGGCTCTACAGTGGGCGGCCCTCACCTGAGGTGGCCGGGCACGATGAATTATGGAGTGCCGGCAGCCTCATCAATACTGCAACGTGAGCGCAAAATACGCAACCTATTGGCACCAGCCTACGCGTTAACAGCCAATGTATTTTTAATTAACGCAGAGCCTTCCTGCTTCATTTGACAGTTGCCATAAACATGACAGAGGTTGGTGACAGTTATTTCTGGTGCTCAGGTAGCACAAAGGCATTTAATTTTTCACAAACTGAGACGCCGCCTTGTCTTTGCGCTTAGACCCTTGGGGCACTTTCTCCTCTTCTAAAAAAATAAAAGAAATGGGAAAAAGGAGCACTACCAGGTCGACACAAGAGTACGTGCCAACCATTCAGAGATGGTTTTTAATTTGTTGCCGCTTGCTGCACGTTTGGGGAGTAGTATTATTCAGGCTTCCATAGAAACCCATGTTACACATCATTGGCAGTTAAGTCCGTGAAGAAGGAGGTCGACTCCTCCCTGTTGCAGACGCCTTGATTAAAACCAACATGAGAGAGAGAGTGATGAGACAAACCACATGGTTAGTGACTCATACACACCAGGCCTGCAGCAGATGCACGCTCTGAGATCTCTAATCAAATCTCAGTTTAGTACATTGTGGAAGCGATCTGAGACACAAATTCACTCTTTATGTCAATAACGGAAGTCATCACGGTTTTTCTGAAGCGGAATCTCCTCGCTCGCACTTACCTCAGCGGCCCCTGCTCTTGGACACTCGGGGTCAGTCGCGGCTGAAATGAGAACCAGGGACGGGCGCGGGGTCAGCAGCTGGTGGAGGATATGGCAATCATTTATAAAAATATGCTTTCCCAAGCCCACAAAAACAAAAGCCCCAAACTCAACAGCTGGGAAGGGTTGGGAGTAGCCCCAAGGCTGGCAAGTTCCCTTCCAGATGGAGAGGTTAGGCCGAGGCTAGCCAGGCAGCTTCACTTAAACTTCCGATTCCCATTAGGCACAGAGAAGATTGCAGGGGAAGGGAAGAGGAAGAAAAGCAATGAGCATGACTGCTCTGTTTTTTCACCCCGCTTAATCAAATAAAGCAGGAAGCTTCCGAGACGGAAGAATTGTGTTTATTGATACTTAAGCATACTCGGAGTTTGTTTGTTTTCGAAATCCTCTCTCTCGCTGTGTGATATTGGTATTGGTGGTTTTGTCATTGCTTTTTTTTTTTCTGCAAACCTTTTTCTGGGAGAGTTACGTTTTCACTTTTTTTTCTATTATTGTTATTATTAATAGTACATTTTTTAAAAAATAGAACCACTGGGAAATTTAGCTAAACCATTTGGAGTTAATAGCTAGGGCATGTCAAATAACGAATGAAACAGGTCTTAAATAAGAATTGATGACCTTCTCCCAGTCTTCTGTTGATCTGACACCCCACGCAGCACAGAAGTAACGGGTCCTTTTGTGGATATTAAGTTACCACCGGCTCAACTCTTTTGAAATGTGCAATTGCTGTCTTAAAGGAACTCCAGAACCCAATGAAGACGGCCCCTTATTAAGAGTAATGTACACACCAAAGCCTCGGGAATAGATCCACGGCACGTAATGCGTATCATTTGTGAGCCCGGTGTCAGGAGCTAGTGGCTACAGATAGACATGAGGGGAAGTTGACACGGGGTCCACACAACCTGGCAACCTTTTGAAACAGTACATGTGATATTCATTGAGAAAGACTCTGAACGTTTACCGCTAGAAGGCCGGGCTGCTGATGTATTAAGCTCTATGAGGTCTGATGGGAATTAATCAATGAAACGGCAGAAGCCTGAGCCAAGTTCGTACCCCTCCTTCAAGCCCCCCAGCAAATGTCATAATCAGTTTTTTTTTTTTTAATAGAAATATGGAAAAACTCCATTTACAGCCTGTCTGAAAAAGTAATAGTGTGTTTTGTTTAGAAATGAAACAGCTCTTTGGGTCGTTTTCGCACACTTTTTGAATGAAGGCAGTGGCTTAGTTATTATTATGAAATGTGGATTTGATTTTAATGCACATGTGTAAAAGCAATTGAAATCAGATCGGATCCCACTGAAGACATTACCCTCACCTCAACTGGCCATTTTTGGATATGCTCCCATATATATTAATGATCTGAAGCCTCACAAGTGAGTGGTGACTGTCTGGGCTGCCATTACAGTGCCATTACATTACACAAAGCATTTGGAGATTTATTTTGTGATTCTTTTTGTCTCATTTTGGCTGTATATGTTTCTCCTGAGGCTGTAAGGTAATCCAGCACCGCCTTAAGCTGACGACCATCGACCCCTTTGGGCTGTAAACACACCAGCAAAGCTCAGGGGTCATGACCTCATGGCATGGTGAGGTCAGGGTGGCGGACAGCAGGGGCAGCCATCACAGGCCCATTACTGCAGGAAATTGGAAACACTGACACAGCTCAGACACGGGCAGCATGCGCTCTGACGCCATTTGTAGCGCCTAATTGTGCCATAATTAAGATGAACTGAAAGGGGGGATGGGAGTGGTGCTGGAAGGAGAAGCAGACAGGAAAGAGGAAAGCTATCATCACATGTTAGCCTTAGTGGACGTGACTACAGTGTGCTTTTTTTTTAGCTTCATAATCTCACAAGGTTTAGTGTCAGGATGTTTTTGTTGTTATGTTTTAACATATTAAACTTCCTATTTGTTCAGCGTATTGTTATATGGCACTTTAAAATTCCTAATTTTATATATATATAGGAGTTTTGAAGATGAGGGCCTGTTACGCAACCACGTTTGCCCATGAATTGCTGAAAAATTATTACTGCATTTGATTGAACATGCTGCCTTGTAAATTAACAGGAAGATATAAAATGTTTTTTTCCTTCCATTTTAAAAGTTGATTTGTCATAATAATAATTATTCGTATTCATTTTTGGGTTGCGAGACGCCGTTTGAGAACCGCTGATTTAAAGGACAATTTTAGACATGTATTACATGAACGAAAGAGGGAAAAAAATGACAAGTTTAGCTGTGTGGTTTGCAATTTTGCCATCAACTTATATTACATAAAACAGGCCTGCGACCGCAGCATAGCGATCCTGTGTAACACAAGACCGTGAGTTCTGGGGCCACGATCTTTCCCCATTTGCATGTTTGAAACGACAGGGCCTCACCTTTTAATGAAAGAAAGCAGCTCCCTTCCATGTTCATTTCAGCCATGTTGAATTAGAATAAAGATCTCTGTGCTTTCTCAGTCGAACTCCCATTCTCACAAATTTAAAACCTCCTGTCTCAAACCAAACCAAACCACTGATCAGAGTCAGATGAAATCGGATGTTCGTTTAAACGTGGATTGGAGTGGTCAGATATGCTGTTTGTTTATGTGTGTTTGTGTGTCAGACAGAAACGAAGGGCTGTCATTGGCCTCCTCGGGCCTGGCCGCCCTGTAAACAGACACCTACTGGCAGCTGGGCACTTGGCAGCTGGACAGGCCTGCGTGTAGAGAAGGACACTGACCCCACCGTCTCACTGTCTCCACCCACCCACACACACACACACACTCACTCACAGAGGTCTGTGCTACCCCTTCCTGTGGCTCGGCCGTGACTCGTCCCGACTCCCACTGTGACAGACAGCAGTGTGTTTACTGGCTTTCCGGAAACCTCGGCAGGAAGAGCATATCTCTCCACTTCCAAATTTGTATTTTTAAATCAACACTTTGGACCATTTATTTGTGCCCAACAACAAGCCAGCGTGATTTATTTTGCTGTAATCTAAAGCGAGCGTCTCCATTTCCTAAAATAAAGCGCTGGAAATGCCTGAAAGAATGTAAACCGAATGCTAGAGAAATTATACAAATACAGATAGCTGCGAGCTCTTAGTCAAAATGTTTTCTCTGAAGTGTGCTGGGGAGCCTCTCGAGGCTTGCCAAGAAAACACTCTAACATCTCTTTCTTCCTCTATAAGCTTTTGCGTGAGACCTCCTCCTGGAGTGAGAGCTTAAGTACTCGTTTTAATAGCTAAACGTGCTTTTATCTAACACATCAGCCTTTATCCCTACGATGAGGATGACATAATCGTATGTATAATATTATTATATGATCAAGCTAAACTGTGTAATAAGCCTTTATCTGACTTTCTGAATTCTTCTGTGCTCTAAATCACTCTCAAATCTTTTGACAGCCCGATAATCTCTATTCAGTTGTTGCAAAATATTAGTTGTTTTCATGCCTTTTGCAAGATATTGGACCACTTCATGCTTTTCATGTTCAGAAAGTTTTTTTTTTTTTTTTCTCCTACCCAACTGTGACTTGCTTAATAATGTGGAACAACCTCTAAATAGGGTTTCCATTTACTTAAGACCAGACAAACTACTTAATAAACCTGTCTGAGATTGATACCAGTTTTTTTTTTTTTTATCTAAAAATACATATGTGTGTGTGTGTAATCATTTTAAAATAATTTTTGTGCATACAATTTAAAGTTACATTATGCTGGGTTATAATGAATGGTTATTATGATTATTATTATTTATTTGTATTATTCTAAAGTTATATATATATATATATATATATATATATATATTACATTACTTTGGAATATAATTTTATAATTTTATATATAAAGTTAAATTATGCTGGTTATGATAATATATATATATATAATATATATATATATATATTATCATAACCCTAATTTTATATATAAAGTTAAATTATGCTGGGTTATGATAATATATATATATATATATATATATATATATATTATCATAACCCAGCATAATTTAACTTTATATATAAAATTATATAATTATATATAATATATATATATATATATATAGTGTTTTATGTATTTATAGTATTTTTGTATAGTATTTATTTAGATAATTATTGATTTAGTTAATTTGATGCATTTTATTATTATTTTATTATTGTATTTATACAAATGGGATATATATATATATATATATATATATATATATATATATATATATATTATTTTTATTATTTGTAATTTATTATTTGCATTTTTTTTTTGTGTGTGTGTGTGTTTTTCTAAAAAAGTGGATTCTGACAATTATGTTTACTGGTAGCCGATGTGTACGTGCTTATGGAAGCGCAGCAGCTGTCTGTTTGCGGTTTAAATCAGCATCATTCTGTCTCTTCTCTTCTCTAATTATTCATCGAGAGAACTGTTAATATCCTGCATGTGGTTTTTCCCTTCTCCGCTCTCGCTGTCCTACTCTCTGATCATCACTCCTAAACAAGCTTCGCTTCATCATCACTGCCAACACTTCTCTAATGAAGGCCTGTATGCAATCACCAAAACACACCAGAGGTTCGCAAATTATAGCCCGTTTGTTCCCGCAGCCTAATGCCGGGACGCCGCCACCCCCCACCCCCACCCCCCAGACTCTTCAGTCCGGCTAAAATTAGGGTCTGCCATGCAGCAGCCCATGATTAGCATGTTGTTTCTCCATTTCCATGATGGATTTTGAAGTAGGTTTAGTGTTAAAATGAGAGTTGGATCTTCAGCGGAACATCAGGATCTCTGCGTGGCAAGGAGAGTAAAATGATTATATCCGCATGGCCAGCTCTCTTCTAAGGTTGTGTTCTTTCATACTGCAACCCCCTATAATACCCTAACATCCACTTAACAAAATGCCTCGCTGTCTCCTCCAACTGTCCACCCTGTCTGACCAAAGGGAGACACATGTTTTCTTCAGCTACTTGTGTTAAATGTCACGCACATTGAGGCGATCTCTGTCTGCCTGTGTCTCACACACACACACACACACACACTTAGGACCCACTGAGGGCATAAGTGGCAGTCTCTTATCACCAAGTATGTGAAAAATGTGTAATGTGGGCAGAACTAAATTCGATTAAAGTGAGGTAGTTTACAGAGGAGGTAAAGTTTGATGAGCAGGCCTGGCAAAGTGGCAGAAAGACTAAATTGGTTGTTTTGTTTCAGGCACGCAAGGAGAGAGTCTTTTTTTTTTTTTGGCCTAAAGGGCTTTGAACGTGAAAAGAGTTTAGCAGATGACTAAAAATGTCATGTGTGTTCCGTCAACTTAATTGTTATTATTGCATTATTACATTTGACGGAGATCCTTCTAAAAAGATGTATGCAAAGATTTAAAACCTTTCTGAGTGAACTTTAACGTCTATAATGGAAGGAAATTATCAAACACTGGTAGCATGCTTTGGAAAACAGTCTTGGAAAACTGTTATTTTTATTTATTAATTTCTTTAGTTGTTTTAATGGTTTATAGTACTTTATTTTGTATTCTCTATTGATTTATTATGTTTTTTTCTTGTTTAAAATTCACTTATGAACTTTATATGCGTGTATGTATATGCATTTATATTTTTTGTTTTATAAAAAGTTGATTGATTTTATTGATTTATAATTTTATTGATAATTCTATTTTAGTTTAGTTTAGTTTATTATTTTATGATTTATTGTTATTTATTTATTTTTATTTTTTTAAAAACCTGGTGATGATGAATTTTATAGATATACAAATATACCAAATGGCAATACAAGTACATGCAAGGCAGCAAAAGAATAATGTTGAAGTTCTAGTGTACATTGTATATTACGAAACCCTAGCACCCTGTAAAACGATATGTATAACAGGCCTCTCAGACCGAGGCTCCGTCGAGTGTAAATATTTGGAGTGTTGAGAGTCAGCGCAGTCACTGTTACAGTCAGAAGGCCCTTGAACTATTCGTCTCTCATGTATTGGCGAGAGGGATGTACCAGTCCGTCTGCTGGTTCACTCCTTCCCTCTGTGTTCCGTCTTTGACCTCTGGAGCCAGACACTCGGGGTCCTCAGTCACTCCTCAGCCTGAAGTCTATGGTGGGCGAGCAACTGGACAGAGTCAGTGTTGTATTGGGGAATGTTGGTGATTGTGAATGAGGCTAAAGGGGCAGGGAGGGGTGGAGTTATTGTTGTGCTTCAGGGCTGTGCTGAACTTCCTATGGAGGTGTAAAGGATAAAAAAAATCGGTGGGAACATGGTGAGCGTGAGGCGACGTACGGAGATGAGCGTCTGAGCCTGGGATTATTTGTTATTTCACCACCATAACCCACTCAAGATGCATCACCTTTCAACTAGTACACTTTGTACCCATTGCATACTTGTATATTGTGTATACTGTATACTTGTAAGTATATTGTTCCGTTTTCAAAAGGAGAATAGTTTAATACAATGCGTACAATGTGTGTATATATATATATATATATATATATATATATATATCATACACAAACACACAAGCATTCCCACTACGTGATTCAACTGACCTTTACCCGACCCAGGCACAGAAGTGCACAGCCGTCTTCATCTTCTGCTAAAGCTGTGCCTGCCCCAATTTCTCTCCATCATTATTTTAATAAAGTGTCATTACCATACAATTATTGAGGTGATTAGCTTGTTAGTAGACCATCCATCATAGAACAACAACAAACAAGTGAGGTCACAGTCAGCAGACATAAATGTCAGGTCACGGTGTGGGCGAAGGAGGCGTTGTCTGAAAACACCCTGTGTGTCTTGCGGGGGGTTGCCGCCTCCTTCGAATTTCATTATGGCTTTAAAAGAGTGACTAATACTATGCAAGGGCTGGCATTAATTGTTTGTTTTCTGTTTTCAATCTCATGGTTTTTCATGTCTTTGAGGGGGTGCATTTGAGGGGCCTTTGTTCAACGTGACAAAAAGGAGTACTTTGTGAACTGGGCCGGCTTTGTTCCTTTGCGACATTGCAAAATATGATTTGAGATGAGGACCCCGGGCCCATGCTTTTCAATGGGCAGTTTTTATATTCTGCCAGCATTCTAATCAGCGCCGGGCCCTTGAGTTGAAGCGTTGACATAAAGCCACACTGTTCACCCCGAGTCGTCTCAGTCCTGTAGGCGCAAGGAAGGAATTTAGGGATCTGTCATCTGCCAGACATTAAACTCCCCACCCTACTCCCCACATCTCCCCAACCAGATTCTTCCTTTTTTCCTTTTCTTTTTTTGATTGACCTCTTTGTATGCATGACTTACCTCTATGGCATCTTGCTCATCTAGCTTTGGCAATCAGACTTAAACTCAGAGTATCCAGCCCTCCTCTTGTAGCAAATAAGACAGTCTTTTTTTTCCTCCATTAAAGTGAACCTACTTGTGGTCAATAGATTGACCGATTTTTACTGTATTTTTGATCAAATAAGTGCAACTTCGGTTGGCAGACCAGCGTTTTGAATGGTAGTGTAGGTACTCAAACACATCAATAACACCTGCAATAGATGGGTACATGTTGATTATTATATATGCTTGGCTCGCAAATCAGATAAAATGCCTATGTTACTCCACAGGATTGTAGTTCTCTCAGGTAAAGAAGCCTGACAGGAGGAAACTGTTTCTGCTTTTAGACAACACCAACACAAGCGGTGTCCTTGTGCGTATCCTTATTTTACATGAAATCTTAATGGCGTGGGCAGAGAAGGCTGCTGATGAGTTGAGCAGAGCTGTGTGCACGATGCATCAAGAGAGGAGGTCTCATCTTCTTGGCCAAAGATATGGAGATTGAACAGGACAAGTCATTAAGATTTCACCAGCCCGCTCTTTGAGGCAGCGCCTCGCACAGGGCTCCCTAACCTCCCGATGCACTACGGGATAGAGGATCAGGGTATCACAGCAGCAGAATTTGTACGAGAGCTTGAGGCAGTTTACGACACTTCTTAGTGCTTTCCCTTCCAGCTTTTTCGGTCTCATGCACACTCTTTCTGGAGTAAAGGCTGTTTATAGGTTGTGTCAGGGGAGCTGCTTTTGAGATAAATGACAGGGTTTGGGGATCAATGTTTACCCAAGTATCTTTTTTTGGCAGTAATGAGAAGGAAGTGTTAGGGCCTTGACCATGCCAGCACTGCCACGCTGCTTTCTGGACGCAGCACTTTGTTTACTTTTGCGCAACATTAGCTTCAGAGTCTGTATTACAGATCTTACACGAGGAGTAGCGTTTGTGGCTGTACTGGGAGATTTGTTCAAATTAGACCTCTAGAGATTATATAACCTAAGTGGAAACAAATGTTGCCACTTTTCCAAGTTATCATCCTCCGTAGCGGCCGAAATGGCGGGGCAGTGTGAGAGCTAGAGCTGTGAGTGGGAGTCCGAGCTATGCCGCGGCCCTGGCTTCATTCACGAGCCGCCGCGTTTAAGATGGTAATGAATGGCCGTCAATGAAACGGGCTCCTGTACTGATGTACGCAACAAGCTTGCCTTTCTCACGGCACCGCAGCGGGCAAAGAGAGGCGCCCCTTTGTCACGCCGGCACATGTGCTCTGTCGGCTTTTTGCATCTAGTAAAATATGCCCCTTTGTCTTGAATGTCAACTCTGTAGATCTCCAGACCGACAGCATTCTTCGAGTCTGTGACTTTGTGGACTCACATTCTGCTCACCCCTCCTTTATTATATTAACCATAGCCTTTCTGCCCATCCATGTTCTTCTGGCATTACAGCATTATAGTTCTTCTCGGTATGAAAAATGCATATTCATTTTGAGATTTGCTAATGATTACAATTAACGATGCGGGGTAACGTTACCTTTTTTTTACAGTTTAGCATTTAGCTTTTAATACTTTTATTCAGCAAGGATGCTTTAAAAGTAAAAAATGTAACAGTAAAGACATGTATAATATAATATTACAAACAATTTATATTTTAAAAATAGAAACTTTCTGTTCATAAAAGAATCAAACATTACAGACCTTTGAACAATGGTGTAACTATTAGTATTTAAAGATTATCTTTGGTTGAAAATCTAAGGTAATCTAAATGTAAAAATAGACTAAATGAGCATGCACACATAAATATTACATATTGATAATATACAAAAATGTATCTTGCGTTTTTAGTCATGGGATGTTTTGTAACATGTTTTGTTTTTAAAATAATTTATATTGAAACATTGAGTCTGCCAGCTTTGCAGGAGAGCAGGCCTGAGCTGGCAGTGAAAAACATTTATTTATAGGTATCTGAAAGCCACGTAACCTGCTGACTTCTCTAATGTGTGCTGTTGGCAAATGAAAACTCTACTTTTAAGAACTGATACAGCTATTTTCAGCACTTAGCTCCCAGTTGAAAACCATAAAAGCATCGTTTTTTTCTTTGCACTGCACATCCTTATAAGTGTTTGAAACCGCAATGAAAGGCAGGTGTGTTGTGACAATATACGTATGTCCCATTTACCCAAAGGCCCTCCCCTCAGTACTAATTTATATATGTGTGTGTGTACATACGTGTGTGTTTGTGTGTTCTTTTGGGTTTCCTTCTGTTGTGTAAATTTAATATTATGCATTTTCATGTAAAAGTGAAGTTATTGCAGAGCCATGACTCGTTGATTAGCTGTTTTTCACTGATTTAGTCCAATTTTTGTGTAATATTTCTAGCAACTGTGATGCTAATTTCATTCTGAGCCATTTTTCACTGGGAGGAGTGAGTGTAGAGTTAATGTGATCTGGCCATATGGTTGAGGTGAATTGACGACGGATATTCGACTCTGTGTTTTAGTGATGGGAAGCAGTGGGCCGTATGCCACGATGATACTGAAACAATAGTGAGACACAAGCGCATGAGGTCAACCGTGTGCACGGTCCCTGCCTGGAGGCAGGAAGGATACAAGCAACAAAAAAAACCCCCAAGAGAAATAGCCAAAGGAAAGAGAAAAAAATAGAAGCGATACAGAATGGATAGTGTTTGAGGAAGACATCTTCCCTTTCTCCTGTATTGTGCGGCATATACAGCCACGGTCTTTCCAAGAGGTCACGGTGCACTTTTGAACTTTCACTCTATATGGACATTGGCCCTGTGTTACCCCGGGAGAAAATCCATGCCATTTCCCATGAAGCGAACACATGGGGCGGGCGAGTCAATTGGATCATATTTGAACAAATCTCTCAAACCAATGAACCTTCTCTGAAAACGTACAGCTTTTTTTTTCCCCAACTCCAGCTTTTCTGTTATTAGATCTATGATATTAGAGTGGCATATTGAATATTTTATCGACTGTCTGCATGCCTTGCAATGACCTGCTTGACATGCTAACTTCTTCTCTCAAAAGAGACTCTGTGTCACTCTGTATCAGGCAGCCAGGCATGATGCTCCCCGCACATTTCCTGTGAATAAACTCCTGCTCAGCAGGGGGAACACAGAGCAGAGGTGAGCTGTGCACACACACATACAGTACACACCAGCCCCCCCTCCCCTGACAGTCCCTCCTTCCCCCTGAGAACGGCCTTATAAAAACCATGGAAGGGCTCAGTGAGTTGAAGCCTCCTTAAACCTCCTTTTATCACATGGAGCGGCTCTTCTTGTGGACCACTCTGTCCAGGTCACGGCGCATCTCCCTTTACCCAAATACAGTCATCCACCTCTGGGGTGGGACGGACACTTCCTGGTTGTCCTTATAGGCCACATTCTTTGTCTCAAGTAAATGTGTACTGTAGGTGAATAGTGTTTTTGAGGAATATGTTTTTTAAAACTATTTTATTTCACATAATTTAAGTTGCCCTGTTATGGTGGGCATCATGTCCAGATCGCTTGAAAAGCCATGTCTCGCAATTTGAGTTGAGTCACTTCATTAACTTACATAATGTGACACATTTCACAGACTTTTATAGAAAGTAACTCCATTAAATTGATCAAAAGTGACGGTAAAAACATTTATAGTGTTACAAAATTCAATTTCAAATCCATGCTGTTGTTTCCACAAAAATTAAGCAGTGCATCAGTTTTGACATTGCTCTATACATTGATAAAATCACTTTACATCAACTTATTTTTATGTGTGTATAGATGCGACAATAAATGAATTTGCAGTGCTCCTAAAAAGTATTTGGATATTTTTGGACATAGACATCTTTGTGTGTAGCGTAGTAGTGTATGGTCATTTATACACATTCTTGACGACATTGCTCTTTAAAGTGCTAAAATCACTTTAGTAGAGGTGCCAGCCACAAATATAATTTGTTTGTCTCACATTAGGGCAACATTATAGACCATCCCACAGTTTATGTGGTATAGAAGTTTCTCAGAAGTTGTTATTATCTATAAATACCTCTCCCCATTGGTCGTTTATCATCCCCCAATGGGCTCTATGCACGGCGGTATTTCCGGTGAAGGATTAAGGATGCTCGATAACTTCCGCCGATCGTAGAGTCCAATGCAATACCGAGAATTTATATTGAATTTTATACTCCATGGTTATAATAAAGAAACGTTAGTCACAAAAACAGATAAAACAGACACCCCTCGTTGTGTTTATGCTTCTTTTTAAAATTATATTAAATAAACATAACTATATATCAAATTACATCTAAACGTATGTACGTTTCGTTTCAAAGACGGGAGGACAGTAAATTTTGAAGACTCTGCCATAATCCCGTTTTCCTCTGTTCTCCTCCGCTTAAATCTCCACAACCGGAAATGGACGAGCATCCTTGCGTCAAATGCGGAACTTATGCGTGCATATAGCCCATTCAATTCCTCTACACATTGACCACACTGTTCTTTACACATAACAACACAGCACTTACACCCCCAGACAGGCCAGAGACTAGAATGTCAGTCACCATTTGCTTGTTACAGTGGTCATTTTACAGAAGTCGTTTTCCCCAGCCCTGTTTGACTTGTTTGTTTGTTATGAGTGATGTCTTCCAGAAAAGTCAACCATGAGCTGTGAATAACATCTTCAAAGTTCATATGGTTTCGCCACTCTCTTATTTTGCATCACTGGCTCGTCTGAATTATGTCAAAGTGTCCCCATCTGTCCTCAGAGCTGTGGAGAGACACTCAGTCACCCGGCACCCTGCTCAATGCACGTCTTTGTGTCAAAGCTTTTATGGGCTTTGGCTCGAGTTCATAACGTCATTGAGGGACTCAGACTACAAAACATTGGTTACGATGCTGACTAATGTCATGTCATGTCATATCTGCAGTGGTGTTTAAACACAGTGGTGTTTGTGGTCTTTATATGGCATCATATTGTGCTCCTCAGGACTTATGTGACTCTCCAAGCCTCAAGTGTGACAAAATGTGACAATACATAAAAAGCTGTGGAAGGAAGTACGTGACATTTAAAGGGAAGTTACAACACTCAAAGTTCAATGAAAAGGGAGATATTTTCTTTTAAGGGGTTATATAATGCCATGCTATGTTTACTGATGTAGGGGGTATACATACTCAGTTTGTAATAACACAATAACCATAGCGTGTTGTTCACTATAAACATGGGATTATGAATTATATTGAGAACGTTGTACATAGAAAACATACTGTAATATACCCTGAGTGTAAACTTTAGTCACATTCATTTTGAAGCGTGCAAGCGATTTGCAAAGATGAATATAAAGATTAATACAATTTTACACTCACTTCTTCTGGAGGTGCAGCAGGGACAGGAATATTGTTACAGATTCTTTTTTTTTTTCAGGAGCAGCTTCTTAGCAAAACCAGCTTTATTCTGATCCTCGTTTATAAAGCAGTCTGGTGAGAAAAGATTTGCGAATCGTGCAAACATGAAAGCATTGGCATTGTTCGTATGGAAGATTCCCTTCGAAAACAAAACTCGCCACTGTATCGTCAGTGGTTCAGATTTAGGAACATTAAAATGACTGCTGTGTTCATTAACACCGCAATCGCTTAAACGCCATTCTGCTCCGGCATATTAACAATGACGGACTATGATGACAGCTCGCTCAGGGCGGGGATGTGTTGAAACACTGCTGTCAATCAACAATCGTGGGTGGGGCGTCCGACCGTGTGATGTCGAACAGCTCGATTTGAGACTGGGAAAAACATATAAGAAGATTAAAACAAAAACACTGGATACATTTTTATCATTGTATGATGGTTGTGTACAGGCACTATCAACACACATTTGAGTACAAAAATCCTGAAAAAGCGCATGTACCATTATATGACCCTTTTAAAGAAATTGCTTTTTAAGGACTACAACAAACAGCATCATGAACCATAAAATTTACATAAACCCCGCCCCCGTAACACTATTTATAGATTACCAAGACAGAATATGCTTATCAATGACTAGAAGATTACACATAAGTTACATAAATTCATCTACTAACCATTCAGAAATGTTGTACATGTTGTCATGTCTTCTTGATTCTCTCCATTTTTCTGACTCGGTTTGAACATAAAAGGCTAAAAGTTTTTGAAATTTTCAGTGCATGTCTGTGTGAGGTAATCAAAGCTGCTAAGAAACTTTTGTAGCTCCGCCCTCTGTGCCGGGAGCAACAGCTCATTTGCATGTAAAGGGACAGACACAAAAAGGTGCGTTTCTACTCAGCCTCAGAAATTTAACATGCTATATGAAACTATTTGTGGGGTATTTTTGACTAAAACTTCACATACACACTCTTTTGGGTGTCTTTGCTTATTTTTCTTTTGGTGCGATTTTAATTGAGAGGAAAAGGGAAAGGAAATGATGAAGAAGAAGATCAAGGAATGGGATCAGAAAATAATGTGAACCAGATTCAATTGTGTCTCACCACATGAGAACCGCAGCTCAGTATATGTCATTCACTAACCACTATGCCAGTTCCAACATAAATTTGTTTTAATTATTTTTGTGATGTTTTTAATTTTCTATTGGATATAGTGTGTGTGTGCGAGCGAGTGTGTGCGCGTGCGTGTATGCATTGTTTTAATTATTTTTGTGATGTTTTTAATTTTCTATTGCATATAGTGTGTGTGCGCGTGCGTGTATGTATGCGTGAATAAATTCATTTAGAGTGCCATTAAAAAGTTTTAGGACACATAAATCACATAGCTAAAAATCATTGTATTAATACAAATTGTCAAATGGTTATCTGAAACCAGGTACTTTACCTAAAACTTTTGAAACTGACATTTAATTTTAACAATATATAATTTACAAATATTATAAATATTATATATTTTCTCTAAATAAACATTATATTTATTTTATATATTTATAAATATTATATATTATAATGTTATTTTAGTATTATTTTATACAAAAATAATATTTATTAATATTTTGAATTAGCTTTTATTTTCATAGTTTCAGTCCATTTTGATTTTAGTTGAAGTTTTATCATGTGCTTTTGTCAGTTCAGCACTTAAACTTAAATAAAAAAGCAACATTTCTATTTTTTTTTCACATGATTACGTAATGCATGCCGCATCGCAGGGGTAGTGCAAGACGTTAATTTATAGTTAAAAAAAGTATATATACATTACATATTTTTTAGAAAATGATAAGCCCCATATTCATCGGCTGGGATCGTGTAGATCCCTTTCAAGCTGCAGTGAAACTGCAATTTGGACCTTTAAAGTGTTGTACCCCATTGAAGTCCACTACATGGAGAAAAATCCTGGAATATTTTCCTGAAGAACCTTCATTTCCTTTATAATTTCCTCAAGTGTTTATTAATTTCTTTTTGACTGAAGAAAGAAAGACATGAACATCTTGGATGACGTGGGGTTGAGTAAATTAACAGGAAATTTTAATTCTGAAGTGATGTAATCATTTAAGTATTCAAATCCTTTATGGGCCTTCACTGCTCAGCTTGAGTGGTCAGCAGTCTAGTCAGTTGAAGAGGTTTGTATGTGCATGCATTGCCCCTGCTCTGTTTCATTCTGAGTGCTACCCGAAAGCCTAGACCACATATTGATTCCTGCAGGTTAAGCGTACAACATTTCCAGAGCATCGTAAGGGACATGATGGAGGCCCATGCATTTAACATAATAAAAACCACCTCACTTAAACCTGCACATCCATAGAGATTCAAAGTCTGAGAGGGAGTTCATCCTCCTCACTCAGAGATCTCAGCAAAAAGCTCTTTGATATCTCATAGGGCTCTTCTCTCATGAGGTGTTTTATCCCTTGTCGCAAAAAGTGTTAAAAAGAGGTCAAAAAAGGCTAAGTAAACTTTGCTCAAATGTTTTCTGGAGTTGCATTTATGGCCCAGATGCGGCAGATGTAGTGAATAAATAAAGTTCCTCACGAGCAGAAAGCTTCTTGAGGGTTAGACCCAGCACTGAGAGAGTTACTATTATCCACGTAAATGCTGCAAATGTAATCCAGCCTGAGGTTGGAACTGTAAAAGTGAGACCGACATGTTTTTTCTCCCCTTTTACCTTCTACCTTTTAATACTTCTGAGTGTAAGCTGGCCATTTTAAAAGGTTTTAAAAGGTTCAGGACTGAAGGTCATGTGATGGTGCTGAGGCACAATCCACCCCTCCCTACTCTTGCCTGGAGAAAGCACCATAAAACTTTGATGCCCAAATTAGGTTGTTACTCATCTTGCACCTTCCTGCTCACAGTATTGACAGCGGCAGTGAACTGCTGCGGGGAGATACTGTAGCATCTCAGCGCTTGGGCTGGGTACTCCGCCTCGCGGCCGCTGACAACAGCAGAAGTGTTTTAACAGGGTTTTAATGGCCGGCCACTTCTGCTCCTGGGAGCATTGAAAATAGCTGCTGTGAAAAAAAACAAAAAAACGTCTCTTTGGCTTATGGGAGCTGACATGGCCTGCTTTTTCAGTCGCCATGCTCATGTGACTTTTGCATCAGAGCTGCTGAGAACATCTAGAGGGTTTTTTTCCCACTTTTTTCCCCCCAATTCCCCTCTGTCAACTTCTCTGGAAGGAAGACAGGAAAGGAGTCACTGAATCACCCCCTCCCCTCTTGTCTGAAATTTTGATGAATCCACTTCATATGTGCATTTTATTTTAACTTAACTATATGATTTCATATAAATGGACAATTAAACACTTTAAAAAGTGTATAATTTATTATAATGGATTTTACAATGTAATTTATTCCTGTGATTCCAAAACTGAATTTTCAGCCAATTACTTCTCTCTTCAATAGCACATGATCCTTTAGAATTATTCTAATAGGCTGATTTGCTGCTCAAGAAACATTTAATTTTATTATCAATGTTGAAAACAGTTGCGCTCCGTAATATCTTTGTGTTATCCAAGATAAAAAAAAATCAAAATGTTTTGATGAATAGAAAGGTAAATCATTTTCTTAAATACATTATTTTAACAGTTTAAATGTTTTTATTTTTTATCAGTTTTTTTTTATTGTCACACTTGACCAATTTAATGCATCCTTGCTGAATAAAAGTATTAATTGGAATATTAAAATAACATCTTGTTTTGATTGGCAGTGTATTTAATTTTTCATTTGTATTTAATAAAAATGTGAATATGAATTTTAAAGAATTTTAAACAAGTACAAAAATTAAATTAAAAAAATAGAACTTAATAAAACATTTTCTATAGCTCTTAATGGAACATGGGAATGAAGCATTTAGTTTCTGTGATTCATATTCATAAATTTGAAAAATAAAATAATAATAATAATAATTTATGAATACGAATTACATAAACTGAAATGGTTCCATTAAGTTTAATCCACAGATTTATTCATATTATGAATTAAAATTCTTAATTCATAATATGAATAATTTTTACCTATTATTCAGTTCAATTTGCTGGAATTTTAAAATGGGATATGTTTTGATGGCTTCTGTTCATTTTATCCTTTCTGTCCACACGTTCCCTCCCTTCCACTGTCCTTATTTGATTGGCTGGTCATTAAAGTGTGTCCTGACAGAGATTGGGCTTTGCCCTTTTGATAGGGGCTGAGTGCCCTGGCTGCCCCTGCCAGCCCCCCACTCCAACTGCCCACTGTGGAAACCTGGCCCCTGCATTGTGCTCCTGAATGGGGGCCCTGTGTTGCATTGTGGCCCCGCTGGCTACGCTCATTAGCAGAGTTTGGCGACACACAGTCCCCCTGAATGAGTCTGCTTGTTGCCACACAATAGATAAGCCCTGAATGTAGGCTCAGAGTCTGGCTCCATGCTGACACCTCTCAGCAGCCACACCGCTCAGCTCTCGGCCTGCGCCGTACAACTGCTGCGCTCCTCTCCGCTGGTCCATTCTGTACAAGAAAGAACAAGGATGTGGCGGAAATAGACTCATCAGTCATCACATAAGAAAGAGTTGTTTAATTGATGTAGCTGCGATTTCCTATGATGTCCTCTAGCTCGTTCAGCTTCCTGTTCACCACACTTATCAGCACACACCCCCTGTGACCCCCAAGCTGCATACAGCCACACTGCTCTTTTCAGTCTTTAAAGGAATATTTTGAGTTCAATACAAGTTAAACTTAATCAACAGAGTTTGTGGCATAATGTTTATTACCACAAAACTATATACACATATACATAGACAGTGTGCCATTTACAATAGAAGTGAATGAGGCCATTTATTAAAGTGAATGTGAAGCTTATAATTAAAAAAAGCTCTTGTATTAATTATTTTATGTATTATTTGAGCTGTAAAGTTGTGTAAATCATTGTTTTTATGGTTGTTTTAGGGTTGTTGCCATTGTGTAGTCATAAATTATAACACAAATGTTACATTCGTAGATATGTGCATTTTATTCACACCGAAATCATGTCAACATGCACATTGAGAATTGTCTTGTGACAATACAATTTAAACACAGAGTATTTTAATGTTATAATTATGGATTGGCCCCATTCAATTCCGATGTAAGTGCCTCACTGTAATCCAGATTTTTGCTTTTTATTTAAAGAAGAGGGACAAGTCAAATTAATTTTTGTGGCGCTGTGGATTGAGCTTAATTTGAACCCGGAATAAAGTGCTCTGCCTGTTCCCAACCATTTGAAATGTGCCGGATGGAACACATCAGATGTGATTTTCCTCTCGTCGGCTCAAAAATTCATAATCTGGAATGAAGGCAATCAGCTTGAAAAGTTCATGCCTCTATTTGCTATCATCTGTTTGGGTGGTCGGTTCGAGGTGTTCCACGCTTCAGCCATCGTCTCGTCCCCTCCGAAGTGGCACAGCTGCAAAAGTTTGTTTTCACCCCATCGTCTTCCATTATCTGCCTTAATCAAATTCCTGCTTTTGATCACAGTGAAGGGTATAAGCGGTCAAGCCAGGGGGACCTGGCAGGGGGGAGAGTGTGGGACATCAACAGGGGGCTTTCATGTTTCCCATCTCCTCTTAACTGAGCTTCATTGTATGAGTGTGGGTCAGTTTAAAAGCAATTGCACCAAATCGTGTAACCTGAGCTGTTGGCTGAGCGCTGGGCTATGTTGATAAGACCCGAACAGAGAGAAGAATAGGTGATAGCTGGGTCAGATACAGGGACGGACGTGTCTGTCCTCCTGAACACTCAGGGAACAGGATTGAAATGATTGCTCATACTCTGAGTGTGTGTTTTGGAGTGTTGTTGCCTCTGCTCCTCTCTTTCAGCACATAGGCTGTGTGTTCACTCCCCCACCAATTAAACTGATTGAATTAATTGTACGTTCTTCACTATGCCCTTGTGTCCCTCACACTGATTGGCTGACTTTCGTGTGGCTGCTTATACTTAAAGTGAAAAGGTCAAATACCGGGCTAGCTGATACAAATTAACACACATCTCACAATGTTCACAAAATTAAGTTAAAGGGACAATGTATATTTTATTATCTAAAATCAATATTTTTATTCATAAATATGTCCTCAATGGTGTACAAACACCTCTGCCAATTATCTGACTTATCCTCGTAAATGAAGAATTTATTATCTTTATATACATGGGAAGGGTAGATCCAGGGAGGCTTTCATTTAGTTCCGCCATCTTGAAAAACTATAATAGCAGAGAGGGACAAAAAGTACTAGGCCAACGCGTTTTCGTTCGGAGCCAGCGTCACGTAACTGAAAGCAGCAGAAACAGAAGAGCAGAGCAGTGTGAGGTGCTCGTCACTGTCCCGGCACAGTCACAGTCTGTAATTCATACTGTAACATTCATTTGTTCATTGTGTCAAGTTGCAGTTTGTTTGAAATAACAAACCTGTTCACCCGAAGCAGGAACACTCGACGAAGTGCTATTAGAAGACATCCTGTCATAGCTCTTTGGTACAGTACATAATGGTTACCGTAGATACAACACGCATTTGAAAAAGTGAGGCACTAGAGAGCACAATTCATTTGAATGCCAAATACAATTTCTCCACTAGATGGAGAATAGACTAGATGAAGTATACAATTCCTACACTATGTCCCTTTAAAAAAAACTATACATAAATGTATGTATGTATATATATATATATATATATATATATATATGTACAGAGAGAGAGAGAGAGAGAGAGGGGGGTGTTTCACTGCTTTCATTCCATTAAACATTCATCATACTTATTCAATTCATAACTCCTGAGTC
Organism: Pimephales promelas; assembly: GCF_016745375.1. The sequence goes on from NW_024121166.1 coordinate 8,469,860, forward strand.
TTTTAGTCTTTTAACTCCTGAGTCTAACTCCATCTGTTATGGAATCAGATGCTAGTCACAGTTGTTTTGACAAAATGTTGTGGTACACAAAAAAAAATCCTTTCTTCTCATTGCTTTCAGACTGCAAACCCACATTTAAACTCTAAATGAGTATTTGTAAACTTAAACCATATATACAGTAAAATGTCTGAATGTCATTTGGTGAAATTCATAAATAAGTGTGACTCGAAGGGTGAAATTCTTATTTTATATCGATTTCTGTATTTTGCTTTGTGTTCAACACAAATTCAGCATTCACATTCACATTTTGTGAATACAACTTTTCCTCCCTTCATTCTTTCTTTGACTTCCTCCACCCACTTCCCCTTTGTACCTTGCTCTTGGTCTGCTGGTCAGATGGGCTGGGAGAAAGCCAACAATCCTCCAATCTCTCACATGCTTTTCATTCACAATATCACGCGTTGTAATGCCCTGACCTCTCCATTCATGTTTTACAAGCTGTTCATTAACTCTCCGAGTCCTGCTGCTCGAATTTATGGGGTTGTAGCAAGTTTGTACATGTTTTCAGTAAATTAAGCAATTGACATTTAAGGGCCCATCAATGGGGCTACAAGACAGACCAAGGTGGACGTTTGTGTGTGTATGTTCTATGTTAGGGGATGTAGCTACAATTGCAAATGCAAGACCAAATATTAATACATACTCTCAAACACCAGACACACCCAGACTGACACGTATAGAAACAAAACAACACGCACTTTCAGCCCCGCTCAGATCAACATAGTGTAATCATGTCATTTAGTGGCATTACTGCATTAGCTAAGTATAGCTAATGGCCACAGCTGTTTTACAACATCTTGTGATGCTCTTATGATATCCAGGCTGATAATTGTTGTTCGCTCATCAAGAGCCCCTTTCATTTACAGCAGGCCATCTTTTAACGCTCAAGCAGCTATGTGTGTGAGTCAAGAGCCGCGTGGAGTCGGGCACCTCCTCGCGGAGACGCAGTTCCACACATGCAGGTGCTGTTGTCCTCGGGCTCCGAGCTAACACCTGAGATCTTAGCTCCATAACAGGCCCTCCTGTGCGGCTCGGCTAGGTGTCGCTGGGTTTGTCTGGAAGCCCGTCAAAAAAGCTTCAGGATGAATCACACTCTGTGTGTGTGTGTGTGTGTATACAGTATATGAGTGTGTCCAAAGCCAAAGCATAGCCCAGACATCGGTGTTCTACCACAATTTATACCCCAGGTCTTTTTTATGACACAGTTTGTGCCACTGAAATGAAAATATACAATTTTGAGAAACTTGATTTCTTAATCTTCTATGAGAATAAAGGTGTAGTTTAGGGGAGTGAAGTAGTAATATTTTAATATTACAACTTAATTGTAATTTTGTAAAATCTATTTTCAAAATTTTTTTAATCTTAAAATATTCTGCATGACAAAATAGATAGCTTGGCCACAAATTCAGAATAAGTTCCCGTTCTTGTATTTATTCAAATGTGACCACGTTGTAGTAATTTATTCCTAACGTTGTATCTTTTCGATCTCTTTACGGGCTATTCTAATTGCTCTTTTCTGTTGGTATTTCCCACACAGGTCTAATGATTCGCTCTCGCCATGTGGCCATTGTCATTTTCAACCCGGGGCGTACAGATGAAACTCCCCACGATCCCATGTTTTGCTTTCATCCCCATCAGGTCATTGTAAAAAGTGTATCTATAGAGCAGTGTTTGGGGATCAAAGGCTCTCTGAACTATCTCACTCACACGTTCTGCTCTACTTCTTTATCTTGCCCTCTTCCCCACTGAGCTCTGTGAGAGCTGTGGGTTCAAACGTTCAAGTTCGGTGTCGGAGATGTCCGCCGCTCACACCTCCTCTCCCCCATGAGAAACACGAGCCTCCTCCGGACCGACGAGAGGAGGAGAAGGAAGAGAAAGAGAGAGAAGGGGAAAAACAGCGGCTGGAAATGGCTGTCAGGGGCCCGGCCGGCTAATGGCTTTCACAGAGCTATCACCCTCAACTAGCATGTCTTCTCCATTAGTGAATTCTGTTCCGATGTGCTAAAGCTTTGTTGTTTTCTCCTCTCTTTTTCTCCTCCCTTCACTTCGGTGTCACTTTCACTCGGGCAGGTCTCCGAGTGTCTTTTAAAACGGTTCGTCCCACTCTCCCGCATGACCTGTGCGTATGTTCCTTCCCTGCACTGTGAATGACTCTGTGCTCAAATAAACCCGGGGCCAGTCGTTGGCTTTGATCAGGGCTTTGTCATCTTTATGGGAGTGTTGAGAGGAATAAGCCAGGGCCAGCAGTGCAAGACCCCAGATTAAAGAAGACCAGAGACGAGGGGGTTTGCGGCCCTCCCTCTGGAGCTTAACACCACAACTCTGTTGGCTGATTTTACTCCACTGATTTCAGACACATCAGCGATCGCGCACTCAACAGCACTGCATTCGCAGAAAACGGAAAAATGGAGCGTCAATCCACAAGTTCATATTTGTTTCTTCCTCTGGAGAAAGAATGTAAACCGTAGGCTGTCGTTTCAAATACTACATGATTTGTGGGCTTTGAAAAAAAGAATCAGGCCATGTTCAGTCACATGTGTGAGCCTATTATGAGGCTGGGAAAGAGTGTGAGAGGATGTATGTGTGTTTGTGGTTTTGTGTATTTAGGATCCAGACACACTCCAGTGGTGTTTGAGAGATAAAAGGAGAGAATCAGGGTTCCACCCCCTCACACACCACAGTGTCCAGACGGCATTCGTGTTTGTGCCCCGTTTCCGATAGCATGGCTTTCCACGACTGCCTTGACATATTCACCTCTCAACTTTACTTGAACTTCTGCTAAAACAACGACAGAATTAGACAAACGAGGCCATTAGCCTCTGCTCTACAATATGTATAACCGCACGCACAGTTTTATTAGAAATGCACAGACGAACATAACTTATAACAAAATAACAGTGTTGTGTACACATAAACATTACATTTAAGAGGCACGGACCTTTAACCTTCTGGGGTTTTGTTGTGGTATAGGGTGGCTCGATTAGCTTGTCCTGCCGCTGTGTGTTTGGGCTCCATGGCCCCTGCGTTCTTTTGGGGTAATAAGCTTACATGACAAGACTGAGGGTTAACGTTGTTCCCTGTGCTCAAACAAAGGCTGATTATGCACTGGCAGAGATGGAGGAATGCATCAGTACAGCTAATAAAGAAGTGAAAAGTGCTCTTGGTAAAAGTTGGTGTTAGTTGTGAGGAATGCAGCTGTACTATTGTGGTAAATGCCTTTGTCCATTTTGCTGCGTCCACTGTGGCTTTTGGAGATGTGAATTGGTTGTATAATTGTGGGGAAATGTGTAATCAGTGGCAAAAGATTTAAGGTCTACAGAAAACATGCACAAACTGGCAAGATAACAATTTTTTATACACATATAGTTTAAAGTTTATATGGTAATGGTAATGGACTGCATTTATATAGCGCTTTCATAGACCTAATGGCCACCAAAGCGCTTTACATATTGCCTCACATTTTATAATTATATTTATTTATAATTGCACAAAAATGTATTCTGCAATGAAGTGTTATTTTCGATTAGATATAAACTTATTGGTTGGACACATCAATTTGAGAAAATATCTGCAACAGAGCCTCATTGTATTATTATTATTAATACTTTTTAAAGTTAGGAAATTTAAAGTTTAGAATTTTTTTCTATAATTAAGTACTTTTTTTGTGTGAATTGGGCACACTGATTGATTATTGAGTATTTGTTTCTTTTCTTTTCGTTTTTTTTTTTTTATTTATTTTAAAAAAATATATTTAAAGTGGTGATTTTTAAAATATATTTTTTAAGCATTGTACCGATCTTTTATCCAAAGCTAATTACATGTAAATTCCATTTAAGGTTTATTAGTTTGTGCATAAGATTTTGGACTATATATCCAGATTTATTTCCAAAAAACAAGTTAATCAGTTTGACCTCAGTGTAGGTGTTTTGCTTCATGCTGCTTTGTCACATACTCTTGGTGTGAATAGACTTGTACAGGCGCTGTGTTTTTGTCACTACAGTAAATATGTCAGCAGTCACCCTAACAGAAAACACAGGATTGTTAAATGTATTAATGTGCACTCTTACAATAATTTGATCTGTCTGCATGCAAGTATAAATCACATTTAGTTGCATTATTAAACAGGATGACAAGTAACTGTGTGTGTGTGTTGCAGAGAGGTCAGTCATGCTGTATAGTCTATTGGCTTGTGCATTATTCCTCTTCACTCTCTTGCTCTGCTAAATGACTAAAGCTGCTCTCTAGCCTTAGGCGATGCTGCTGGGAGAAACTGCTCTTATCACTCTCCACTGACTGTGCACGCATGGAAGAGAGAAAGAGAAGTGTTAGTGTACATCGAATAAAACCCCTAAGAGCTCTGAGCACACCTCACCTTCATCGCTCTCTTCTTCCATGTGTCTGTTTGCGTGCGGCCTATTTCAGTATCTACACAGATGTGGCAAAGTCTTTCTCGGTAGTCAGACTGCTCGGGTTTAGAACAGGTCTCTGGATCCAGCCGGATCAGTAGCTAGCGCGACTGCTTAGCTGCGTTTGAATTAGATTGGGTGTTACTGAAGCATCTAACAGGGCAGATTATACTGCAGAATAATATTGTGAGGAAAAGTCCCCGAATGAAACGTGAGCTCGTGAGGGGGAACTTCAAACGCACGGCAGCTGTTGATCCGCGTGGGTCAGCCGGCGGTCAGGGGCTGGTGTGAATGCTTCGGTCTCATCAGGACTCTGACTGCAGCATGCACGCTGTGCTCGCCCTCTCTCGAACCCTGTCTGTGTGTTTACTGTTCCCTTCTCCAACACAGCCAGCGCTGGCCTGTTTACGGAGTGGGAAGGAGGAACGGATGAGAGGAAGATGTCTGCAGGGCTACTCAGTGAGGTGCTGAAAAGTGGCCGGCTCTTGCTTTGGCATGTGCTTCTGAAAGCAGCCAATTGTGAGAAGGATTTAGGGGAGATAAGGAGCTCAAGAGCACCAACCTGTAAAACATCATGGGTCCTATGGGTGAGAGGAAAAAAAATAAAAGTTCTCTCTTCAGTGATTTTTCATAGAATTCTTCAAACAATAGTATAAGTATATAAACTTGCATATGCATTCATGGTCGAAGCAAAATACAAGGGCAGTCGTGAGCTTCATTGCACAGAATATGTTCTGTAAGAAATCATTCTTTCATCATTCATCATTCATCGCATGGGAGTCCGATGAAATTTAAACATTCATCTTTTTGTTTTAAGACATACATTATTTTTTATTGAAGAAATCAATTGCAAAAAATGCAACAAAGCCTCATTTTAACTTTATTAGTATTATTATTATATTTTAAAGATAAGATATAAAAAAAAGAAATAAAAAAATCGCTGCAATAAAGCTTTTTTAAAGTTTTGTTTTTCTTTCTGGCGAAAAACTTTTTGCTTTAAATTTTGTATTTCTTTCTGGCAAATAAAAACTGATTTTTTTTATTGGACACTGATTGCTGAAAATACAAGAATGCCTTTATTTCCTTTATTTATTTATTTGATTTTTACTGTTTTTTTTTTAAAGTGTTGTTGTTTTTTTTAAATATGTTTGTTTTTTATTTTATTTTATATGTACTTTGCTTGAAAATGTGCAGTTTGACCTGCACTTGCATCTCTAAATAATTTCATGATGCATAATTAGTTTAAACATTTATACAATACAATATTTATTTAAAAACAACCAAGGCTGACCAAAGTGCCTGTACAGAACAGATAAAACTACCAATAAAACAAAAGAAAACAATAATTGTACCTAAATCAAGGAGTATTTATGTCATAAGGGCAGGACAAAACATCTGAATCACTAAAATAGAAAATAGATAGTGATTTTATTAATCAGATCGAATTGTGAGGTGCCTAAAGGTTCCCTCCCCCCTAGTGGGTCCTCTGAAAATGTTCACTCATGTTCACCATTCACTTTTCAGAAATAAGAGGGAAGCGGTGACCTGTTCATTGGCACACGGTGACCGGTAACCCTATACCCCCTCTGCTCATGCCCCGGTCCAGCTCTCCCCTCAGGCCTGTCGTAAATCAAAGCCAAAGCAGTGAGGTCCATGGCCCCTAGCGCTGCTCTCACACCCCTGAGCTCAGCTCTAATCTGTCTGCATCCCGCTATCGGTCTCCTCCCGTGCGTCAGTCACACTGGCTGATGCGTGTGTCTGCAGGCGGTCCTCAGCGCAGAGATGATGCTACCCTCGTCCTCCTCTTCTTACAGATCAGGATTAAGAGCTTGGCGATTCCTCTTTATTTAATTCTTTTTTTGTCATGTTTTTTTGGTAATCTTTGCCTCTGGTGATAATCTGCAGGAGTGTGACAGATTAGAAAGGAGGAAAAAAAAGGGAGACGCAGAAACTAAATATTAAAACAGCTGGGTGAGCAGCTATCGGGTGACCTTCAAAAAGCCGGCCTGTGCAAAGCATTACCACGGCCTGAGGATGCAGAGAGATGCAGAGTGTGCAATTCTCTCACTTTCTTGCTTTCGCTGCCTTTGAGCCCTCTCACCAGTTCATACTCATCCGGAAATTTGTGCCTTGCTTATCCATCTGCCATCTGTGTTTCGGTCTGTTCCTGTGCTTTTAAAACACTCACTGCAATCTTAATTAGAACATGGAGGAACACCCAAACCACTCACAGGAACCTCTCGACCTTTTCTTTTGTACTGCCATCATTTGAAGCTAATAAACTGTTGTATGCACATAAGATGTTTGGCATTTAGCACACCACCAAATGCTAACAGTTTTTGTCCGTGAACTCTGTCACTTTGACTCTTTCTGGTCCTCATGGCAAAGTATCCCTTTTTTCACTATGCAGGTTGTTGTTGTTGTTTTTTTGTTTTTTTTTTGTTTTTTTTCTCTGCATCCTCTAGAGGACACTTTGGGGAATGCCTCTGGTGTGACCGGTGTTTGAAGCACATGCTTAAACACGATAACGTCATTGATGACAGACGACAGTCTGTGACGTCACTACTGATGCGACCGTGAGCATAAAAGGGCATCTGTATTAGACGTCATACATTTTTTTCATATTCAGGATCCATTTGTTTGCATATGTGTGAATGGGAATATCCAGCCCGTTCTCATCCCAAGATGTCATATACTGACGCTTTTGACATTTCATCTACAACGCACATGGCACCCTTTAGCATCAGTATGAGATGCAGATATATACAGTATGAGCCAGAAGGTGCCTCCTAGTGGTCTAACCCTAAACCTACCCCAGAACTAAACCTACCATAACCAAACAAAGCTCTGTGCGGGTTAAAATGACGCTAAAGGGTGCCATGTGCATTGGATTTATAGTAGACGAAGTTTCAAAAGTGTCAGTATACGACGCCCTAGGATGAGAACGCGTTGGTACATCATGAAGAAACACTCTGCCAAGTGTTTTCAGGAAGCATTTGTGCCTGGTGTACTTTGTGCATGAGTGAAGAGCACTCACATTTAGTTCTTGAGGGTGCTGAATGCATGCATTGTGATGATTTTTCAATTTAATGTTTTGTTTTGTTTAACTGATGAAAAGCAATAACTGACTAATTATATATAGCCTATTTTTTTGGGGTTATTTATCCAGAACTGGAAAAAGTAGAGACCGCTTTTCGTTTCACTCTGTTTGTGCATGTAAATACAATAATGGTGCTGCTTGTGTGACTAGTAGTCATAACTTGAGCTCATATTGATGAGTTGGTATAACCTAAGTTGCAATGTCCTTGCCTGGCTTTGGCTCTGCCGTCGATGGTTTTCATAAAGTACACGTGGGCTTTGTTAATGTGCAGGATGTATTACATTTAATTACAGCCCAGTACAGTCCAACCAGTTCTGCTCTTGGCGAAGAGAGGTATGTTGGAAAAAATTCCTCTGATGGTTAGAATCTCTATCAATCTAAGAACTTTTCAACAGCTTGTTTTGGTCAGCAGTGTTATTTTCAGAATGATGTTTAGCTTTAAACCAAAGAAGCACCACATTAGACAGCCTGTTTTGTTCAGCAAGGTTATTTTCAACATGTTAAGCCCAACGTTTTAAGCCAAACGCCATATTTCCCGGCTGAATTTTGCAAGACGATTGGCAAGTCGGCTTTGGTGGGTGGCAATGTGACGGACATGACTGACAAGGTGACAGGCATCTTTTTGAATTAACCTGAATGAATGTGACTTGATTAGAAACATTTTTCTTAGCCTTGACTAACAGAACTAGCTTAAACTAGCATCCAATCAGTTTGCAAACTGAACAAGGATGAAAAGGATTACATTTTTCTGCTCAGTTTCTTTTATGTCTATAAAGGGCTATTTGAGAAGACAAAAGAAGTGTGTGGAGATTAAATTGTTTCCATGAAAGCTTATTATAAAGGTATTAGATTGACAGAAGGGGGTTTTCGACTCTGGCACCTTTGTTCTTTTTCTCCCAGCCAAAGGACAGCTGGTATGTTACCTTGCTTCACAATTAAAGGCTGTGACACCAAACCGACATCATATAACTAGCAACTGTGCCATTGCCTTTTGTCTTGCGTGTCTTAACCCAGTGTTTTAACCCAATTTTGAGTCAAATATGGACAAACTCAAACATTGGGTTAAAAATGTCATTTAAAAATGTAACCCAATGGCTTACATTGGGTTTGGCTTACAATGGGTTTTTCCATATTTGACCCAAAATTGGGTTAAAACAACCCAGACGGCCATGTCGTTATGAAAATATTTGCATATTGTAATGATCTAGTAAGAAAGTAAGCTGAACAGCCAGTCAGAGTTCTTGTGCCGAACACACTACAAATACTAAGCTACTAGTAGACACTCAACAACGGCTTGATGTGTCAGGGCCTTAAGACTCACCTATTAAATCCCCTACAGAAGGTCTAAATTAGTGTGACAAATCCGAGGGTCAGAGTATGTGTGTTTGGGACATTCTTACTGGCTCCAGTCCTTGGCTTTAGCTTTCTCTGGACCTTTAGATAATTAGATGTGCATTCACAGCCTCTTTGTTGCCAACAAAACTAACTGTGTCTCGTATCCGTTTACTCTGACCGGTTTTACCGTTTGATGTGAAATGCGAGTCCTCTCGGTGTGGTACTTAGTTGTTGAAGTCATTGTGCTGCCAAAGTAGGAATGGCTGCTCTTGTGTTTTAGAGGCTACACATCAGCTCAGAGAGTGTTTTGACAGGACAGATGTTTTGAATGCTGATGTACTCTTTGTTACATCAGACGCTTGCTCTTGTCCTCGAGGCTGTGAAGAGGAGGAAGTCTGCCTGCCTCTTCAGTGATGATTTCATTGGCTAGATTAAAATTTGTTTCTTTAATTTCTCTCATGACAACTCTCGGGAGATTGGTATGGTAATAGAGATTGGTTATGGCAATTTTAATGTATTTGGTCTTGGTGGAATAGATCTGCTACGTTGCTGCTGCTGCAGAGCAATTACAGAGACTTGCCACTGCCGATTGATGTGAGCATGTAAGACAGTCCCTCCAGGATTTCACGATTTTTTTTTGTGATTTTTGCGATCAAATTGACTGATTTTGTGGTGGTAATTTCCAAACATTTGTGAAAAAATGTGCGATTTATATTTAACATTTACCATAGGCTACTAGTATTCAGTCCTTCCAGAAAAACGTGGAGTTTTTTTTTTTTTGTGATTGTTGAGGGCAAAAATTGATTGATTATGCGGTCCGTTTTCTTTAAAAATGCGATGGAATATGCGGGATATTTATGCAATTTTTTGCGATGAAATTGCAGGAATTTGCAAAAATAGAGGGAACTTGTCAAAATTGCGGTTTGATGAAAAGGAGAAAAAAAGTGATTCCCCCAACATCCTGTTAATGTAAGAGTCATTTCTTATTACTTCCTTTGATAAACAAGCATACTACATCATAGAAAGTGCTGGGAATATTTAATTTCTCATCTTGTTTTATTTCAGACTGTAAGAGTGTAAATAAGGTGTGGCCCCTTTAAGAGCTGCGCGCTCCCTGTTGAACTCTCTGCAGTGATACGTGCGCCTCAAACACCCCATGTGTGCGGGTAATTTCTGTTTGATGCTACTTCTTTTATCTTATGTTGTTTATTAAGTAACGTTGTGACGGTAGAACGTGTGACAGACAGTTATACGAGTTCGATTTGTGAGATGTCAATCGCCTCCGTGAGTCTGTCTGGCATCGCGTAATTGCGTCACTTCATAACGTTCCCATGGAAACAGGGGGAAATGGCTGCTCTTGTGTGAAGCAAACGCAACATTTTTCAACTTTCTGCTACGATACATGTGACTTTTTTTGCAACGAAAATGCGAGGATTATGAGGATTATGCAAACCCCGCATATTTTGCACGGAAATCGGCAATTTATGTGGCGAAAGTGCGGCGTATTTGAAAAAATGCGGCCCCTGCATAAATATGCGGACTTTGGCTGATTTTGCATTGAATTCAGCGATCGCATAATCGCGTTTTTCTGGAGGGACTGGTAAGACATGCTGCTGCTGCACATGTAGCATATATGATTTAACCCTCGTAGCAGAACGATATAGGTGGAGCTAGGGATGGTGGAGGGTTTCTGAAAACGCACTGCACACTGCAACCAACAACACCCCTGTATTTGTTTGAATGTTGAGCCTCAGTTCATTGGACTCTGATCCAACAGCAACCAATCAGCTGTGCCATGTAGATAATGATGTGATCGCTATCAAATGAGTCAAAGACTTATCGGCCTGATAAGAGTGTTGGCCAAGAGTTTCATGCCAGAACTAGGTATTTATATTGTCTGCAGATTTAATCATGGGTTTATTGCTTTATTATATAGAAATGTTTTGTGCAGTCATACAATGGCTTCTCATTGACACACATATAATGGGCCAATACTTTTTTTTTTCCATCTAACGTTGGATCCTTGTCCCACTTCTCTACATGTTTTTCTCTTTTTCTGTACGCGTGGACATGTAGACCACCTAACTAGATCCATTTGTCCAGATTATTTAAAGGGGTTTAACCTTGCAGCCTCTTTAAAACAGAGACATCCTTTAAAGGCTGTGCTTCCCTTAAAAGCCAAGCCTGTGGCCATACATCAGAAAACAAGAGCTGCGCTTTGATAGCCGCTGCCATTAGATGCAGTCCTGTAAAGGGGCTTTGCCGTTCAAGGCACTCTGGAGATAATTGTGCAATTAGCAAAGAAGATTGTGGAGTGCTTTGATCAGGAAGCAACATGCAACTTCTCAAGATATCAGAGTCACCAGAAAAGATGCACTGACAGCCGGGATTTCGGTAGACTTTGTTCAGGGTGAGATGGAGTAAAAGGGCTCTGATTTGCTGAACTCTCACACTATCAAACTTTAGTTCTTTCATCTGCTGTCCTAGGTGCAGATTATGCACTCATTTATAATGTTTTGTTTAAATTACTAATGAGCAACAAATAGAGGTTACAAGATGGGGGTGCGAGTAGTTCATGGGAATGCAATATCCCTCAGAAACAAGAGAGAGTAAGTGTCTTCAAGTTTAAACCCCATTAAGATCAGATTTGACCAAGAGGTGAGAACCATCATCCAATCATCTCTTATTGGTAATAAAGAACCAGCTCACTTTTCATGCGGCTGACTTACTAGTGTTGTTCCAGTGTCGCTGTATTGGAAAAATAATGCACTTGTTAGACCTGTTAACAGGACCAAATATCTTTTGGTTTAAAAAAAAATGTAACCCTGTTCCCAACCTACTCACAATACTTTTAAATGCGTCACACATTTGGACGGCCAGTTTGCTGAGGAAGGCAATGCGGTAAGATTGTTATATAAAGCCGGTGTATATTGGAAATAGATCTTAACAGGGTTCTTGTGAATGACTGCCAGGTCAGGAAATAGAAGTGCAAGGTTTTGGCCCTTCCTTAGTTCCTCCACCTCAGTTTCATAATACCCCTCACCTCCTCTTCTTGGCCACACAGCCTGCCGAGAGTAGCTCTGACGTTGGAGAGGCCTGGAGGGTCAGCTTGGTACTCCTCTTTTCTCCTCGGCTTTTCACATAACCCGAGGCTCTGGGGGAGAAGAGAGGAGGCAGGCTGCGCTATGCTCAGGGGGCATGAAGCACTTCCAAAATAGCACTGGGTAAATAAGATCGCATGGGAACCAAACTTTGACTTTCTATGCCACATTTAGGCTTGTCCTGCAGGGGTCAGGACTCTCCATTCCTCAAATCTAGACATGAGTGACACCCTGAATAAATCACACCAAGCTCAAAAATCCCCTCCCCAAGCATCATGGGTATGCTAATGGTTATGTTGCCCACTGGGGCCTCCTGTGCTTTAATCAGCTTGCCATGGGCAAATGATGACAGAGGGACCACCATGCTTCTGATGGTTTCTGAGGTAGACAACTCCAGAAAGTAAACCCCAGCTATCATTGCTGGCACAGTAGGTACACCAACACATTAGTTTAATGGTGTTTCTTTTCAATTTTGGCCACATGTTCTACAGTTTGATTTTTATTCAAACTGGCAGAATCCAGCCTTTTTTTTTACTTATCTGAAGGTCACATTAAAATAGACTTTTTTTACGCTTGTTCCCTTGGATTCGATCTTAAACTAGAAAATCCTTCTTTTAAATATTATTATTATTTTTTAAATAAATATATATTTTTCAAACTATTATAATATAAACAGTTAAATGAACATACACCATTTTAGTTTATTTTGTTTAATGATTTATATCATAAAAAGAACTGTTTCTCAGTCATTTCCATCACTTCAAACTATTTTGTATGTAATCATTTTAATGTATTTATTTAGTCCTTCAAAAACTTTTATTATTTATTTTTATTTAATTAAAGTATTTATTTTGTCCTAAATAAGTTTTTTTTTGGTTTATTTATTAGAAAGTTAGTGTACTTGATTACCAGAGAGACAACAGTGTCAAGGAAGAACATATTTAATAAGAAATATGTGGCATAATGTGTAACACATGTCACAATTTTATAAAATACAGTGTTTGATTTCCAATAGAGCTGTAATTGTGGCCACATGCTGCAAAAAGATTTATTATCTAATGTTTTTGTATTTAGGATACCTAAAATACAATCTATGAAATTAGATTTGGCAAGTCAAATGCCATTTTATACCAAAATGTTAAAAGGTTATTTTGATTGTTTTAAACAATCACAATAGAGATGTGGTGAAATTTACATCGTGGAGAGTTTCCCATACTTAAAAGTGTTTCTGGATGTCCACTGTACCAAAATTGTCCATTGTTGAAGAAACACACTTTTAAGTGTCTCTCTTGGGTTGTAAAATCTTCAGTTGCATAGGAGATGAAAGCTGGAGATCACTAGTAAAAAAAAAATATAAAGAAGGATCTTTATCCACTGTCATTTCATAAATAAAGTCAGTCTGCATTGTATCATTGTGGGCTTATCTGCATCCTCGAATGCCTCTTTCATGTATTTGAGATTTCTGTGTTTATGTAGTCTCCATATGGCTCTAGTGCAGGCCTCGTGGTGAGCTTTGAAGGTATTTTTTTTACAGTGCAACTTCAGGGCTTTAGTGGGTCTCTGCACTTAAGACAACCATCAACAGCTGCTCTGTGGCCTGTGCTGTGAATAATGCACTTCCAGTGTGTCTGTATGTTGTTGATCTGAGGCATGGGATAGAGTTTACACTTTTCATGTTCCATCAGTTCAGCTATGAATGGAATTAAGGCCACCCCTGACACACAAACACACACACACACACGCACTGCTGTTGCCTCCACCAGAAGGGCCTGTGTCTTGGCCTGGCAGGCCATCAGAAACCATCATAGAGCAGACTTGTGATGAGAGGCACAGAGTGACACCCTCGACCACACACACTCACACATACATATACTCACACATACACTCCCCAGAGTGTGTCAGTGTTGCTGCCTCATCTGATTAACAGGAGCATGAGGCTTTACGTGACCTTTTTTCCAAGAATTCTCTCCAGGGTTGGGATGCTCAACCTTTTTTCCCCCCAGAAATTTCTCCAGTGCCTGGATACTCAACACAATCGCTGACTGTTTGCTCTTCACTTTACTTTTTGCCAGTATAGTCTACGTTCACCCCTCCTCGTGTGCCCGTTTGCGTTTGCTGCTGCCGGCATGAATGTAGCCCTTATTAAAGGAAAGAAAGTGTTTGTGACACCTCGGCCCACCGGTGTGGCGCTGCGGTTGGGTTGTCTCCTCTAGTCCTCTCACATGAACACCCTCAGTATATCGCAGGGTTCAATCAACACTGTTTCCTCACTCAAGGTGTCACGCTTTATAATTAGCACACACACATACGCATGCATAGCTCTGGACTGCACTAGAGGAGACCGTCCTGTCAACGCACATGTACTCCTGTAGATGTCTCATTAAAGTGATTTGATCATGCTGCAGAGTCTGTTGTAGGGCACAGCCTGTGGCTGAGATGTCCATTGTTGATGTCCTTATATGCACAACCCCACAACCCTGGCTTTTAGAGCTAGGTAATAATATTGATTATCTGATTTATAACAATCTCCGTTTTCATTTGAGTGATCTCTGCCATAGCACAATATTCAATATCCCACCAAAATGCAATGTCCGATTCATGCACACTATTCTTATTAACCAGTTATTTTTCATGAACCAACCTACAACGTACCCACAGTCTGATGCATGAACAAATGACACTCATAAACGGGTTATTTTTAGTCAATTAAACCCTTACAGTAACGTAAAGTACAGTAGAGTGTAATCTGTATAGTCCGATTCACACAATATTACTCTTAAAAATCAGTTCTTTTTACTGAATCAACCTACAACTCAACCATTATAGTCCAAGTCATGAACAAATTGCTCTTATGAACCGGCTCCTTCATATATTAAAACCTACAGTACAGTACATGTACAGTCTAATTCACACAAATGGGTCTTACAGTATGAAAATTCATTTTAGTCAATCATTTAAAAGGACTCATATATTTATATATATTTCATAATGTACATAGCTGGAAGGTTCCTTGTATAATATACAGCAATTAGCTAAGAAAGAATGGTTTATATACATATGAGATCTTCTAAATTGTGAATCTGAAATTGAATTGTTTATTGAAATCCACCCCTGATGTCTTTGCCGTCGACTTTCGGTAGTGTGGGCAAGCTCTGGGAAAAACCAGGCTGGGTTGATGGGAGAAAGGGTTGGCTGGGAAATAGGGTGCCGGCCTGGGAACCAACGGTTCTGCCGAGCAGCAAAGGCCAGGCAGGGCCTTGTGGAGGGGTGGGAACTTGAGGCGCAGTGTCCTGCCAGGCTGCTCTTCCCGCGGGAGCCTCGGACTGAGAGACAGTCAGAGTCGATAGGCTCTCTTCCTGCCGCAGGGTCAGGCCCCCTCCACAACTTCCCACCGACCCAGCAGGGCCCAGCTCACAGTGGCAGGTTAAAATTAGTCTCTCTGGCTGAACTCGAGGCCTCCTTCTCTCAAGCCGCACGCCTGGCTCTGAGAACCAGAGAGTCTGATAAAGCATGCAGTTTTCACACAGTAACTCTTCGCTGTCAGAGAGACAGATACTATCCATTTTCTTTTGGCCCCCACGCTGAGAGGCGGAGGATGATGAGGCTTTTGCGCGCTCCGTACTTGGGAGTGAAGCTCAGTGCTGAACTCTGTCTGAACCCCCGCTCCATGATTTCTGCTTTATTATGACGCCAATTTCATTTTAAAAGCTGAATCAGGCTGCAGTTCCCCTCAGAAGCAATTAAAACACAGCAGGGGCAACCTGTAGCATATCCTTCGCTGTCTCTTCAAGAGGGCCAGATGCACGCAGAGGCAACCTGTTGGTTATAACAATGTTTTTTTCCGTCTTGTTTTACTCCCTTGCTCACGCTATCCCACGTTAGTCATCCCAAATCACTCACAGGTACTCTGGCACTTCATCAAAGACGGAATATACCACATAGATTCTCATTTTTAACGTTAAATGTTGTTATCGGTTCGCGTTTTATAACATTAACCCAACGTGTTTCGATAAAACACGACGTAGCACTAATTGAGGTGTTTAAAGTTTGTCAAGCTTTCCAGTCTGTTGAAAGGTGCTCCTGTAACTGCTCCCAGTTGTTAATTCAAACAAACGTCAGCGCTAATGTGTCCAAATGCTCCCAAATAAAGCGAGTGTTTGCCCGCAGAAGTGGAAGCTCCTTTCTTAGGTTCCCGGTGTAAGTGATATTGACCAGTACAATCCTGGCTGGTCTTCTGTCGGCCTTCCCGTAAGAGGGTGTGTGTGTGTGTGTTTGGAGGATCGATGCATGTGAGGCGAGTCAGCACGTGTGTTTATACAAGTTTGAGGGGATAATGGCTATTGCTGCTTGGACACACCGATCTAATGGAGACGAATGGCTCCAATCCTCATTAAAAGCAAAGCCAATGGACTAGAGTTTCGGTGTTAATGTACTGCTTTCAGTGTTGTGTGCTGGCTCTCAGAGTCAAAACAAGATAAGAGTGTTTTCACACCTGGTTAGTGTAGTGGTGGGTTTTCAAACCCTGAGACATTTTAGTCAGCAAGTTTGCAGATAAAATGGTGACATTGAAAATTATGATAATGATCATTCAAGCTACGGAAGTTTTGTTTATATCCAGCTAGCTACCTACGTGGATATAGACACATGTTTAATGGTACAGTCATTTGAAGGTAATTTTTTGGTCCCCCTTTTGAGGTTTGTTAACACAAATATCAGGCAAATAAAATATGGTTGCTGTATGTTTCTGGCAATCCAATTCAAGAGTCTATCCAATATCAGCTCACATTGATTTTACAATGATTTTTTAACTCAAAACATAGCTGCCAACTTAAACAACAGTATTGGGTGTCACAGGCATTCTTCAATATACAGTAGTTTCAGATAGTTGTTTGTTCTCAACCATTCTTGATAGTAATTCATTTATAACAAATAAATACTGTATATAATAAATAAAACATGTAAAATATTATATACATTTTGGTTGTATATTTACTGTTTATATTGAATTCATTAGGAAATATTTCATTTTAAAATAACATTAACTTACAGGTGTGAGTTTCATAATGTACCATTCACACAGCAACTTACAGTAGCATAGCATCTCAAGTATTGAATGAAAGTGCAATGGGACACAAGCTCATACTCTTACCAGTAAGTGACAGTGACCACAGTACGGTAATATTAACGATGGGAATATCCATAAAACTGAAAATTCATATAACCATCCGTCAAATCTTCATTAACCGACAACAGGTTTTATATCTGAATGTAACAACACATGAAACCCACAAGTAGACACGGATTTGTGCAGCGCAAAGCGGCTCTTTCGCACTGTATGATTGGTCTGGTTCCTTTTACATGCCGCCATTTTTTGGAGGAATGCATTTAAGTCCTGAAAATTTACGGAGTTCACCTGTAAATAACTAAACTGTGTGTGAACGTAACCTTAAGAGCAAAAATACAAGACTAACAACTGTAATCTGCTGCTGTGTGAACGTGGCCTTTAAATATTGTATTTGTTTTTGTAATTTAAAAATATTTTTATTTTTATATTTCTAATGTGCATATATTTTATAATATGTTATAATACTTTAGAATTTGTAAAAAAAAAAAAAAAAAAAATTGCCAAAAAAGTTTTGCTGAGCAAAAACAAATGACCCCAGTGTAAAAGCAATGCCACAATTAAAGTGTATAGTCTTGTTGCTCAAATACGTAGTCACTGGCCAAGATTACATCACATACTGTACGCCCTTAGAGCAAAACGTAAAAAAAATAAATCCAAGAAGCATTTTTTTTTTCTTCTACATATTTGGTAGTTGTTTTCTCATGACAGATTCGACTTAGAGAGAAGGGCTCCAGAGTTCATGAATGACGCTGGGTTGCATTAAGATGTCTGTGCACATTCTGATGAATGGGATTTGCCATATCATGCAGTGCCACAGCCAGCAGAAAACAAACAGATAACACATCCTTCTCACATTCATCAAGCTATATTTCACAATCTCTTCAAAAACGAATGACCAGAGCCGCCCATCAGTGGCCAATTTGTCTCTCCTCTGCCCTCTGATGTGTAGGAGTAACAATTATCAGCAGTCTGAGAATGTGTCTATACAAAATATTCACATAACTTTCTTTATTTCTTTCTCTTCTAGACTGCAAAGTTTATCCTGTGCTAGAAGACGTGGGCGATTTAACAGCTAACCATATAAACCGGCTCACATATCTCTTGGCTTTGTTGTTTGGCCCAAGCTCGTGTGTTTTGTGATCTGTTTGGTGGTGGGTGGTTGTATTTTTGAGAAATTCTGCGAGTGTGTATACCTCAAGTTTACAATTGCATCATAATCGTCATCTGTGTATGATTATGTGATACAAACAGTGTGTGTACACACTACCGAGACTCTGTGTGTGTGTGTGTTTGTGTGTGAGAGACGTCCCGGTGTAGGACTGGCTGGAGGGCAGGGTATAGCGTGCATGTGGAGTGTCCGTAGCAGGGGACGCCAGGCTGTCTCCAGGATCTGAGGCCCTCCCCACCAGCGCAGACACAGGAAGAGCGTTCCATAAATCAGCCCAGATTAGAGGGGCCGCTGGGCCGAGCTCCGCAGACTGCGCTGTTTAATGTCAGAGCGCCAGAGATGGCTTAAACAGTCCCTTCTCGCTTTCGCTTCACTTTTTATTAAATCTATCTCTCTCAAACTCGAAGGGGGAGACTGAGAATCGAAGGTGAGAAAGCAAGAGGAAGAATGGGATCCGGAGAGCCAGCAATGATGAGCTTTCCAGTAACAGAGAGACTGCATTTACAAAGTATCTGTTGTGTTAGATAGCTGAGACTAATCTGAGCCTGGGGAGGGAGACGGCCATCCTGCTCACACTCGAAGGGCCCTCGATGTCTGCACGGAAATGCAGCGTCACACAACACATTCTCTCGGACTTGATGCGCACACACACACACACGTTATTTTTTCTCACGCTCGCAGACAAATGCTCTCTGTCACAAACTCTCGCTGTCATTTCCCGCTGCCTGTATCAGGTACCACATGTTTTCCTTATTATTAGCTCTGCTGTCGGAACCCTCCGGGGCAGACAGCGCTTGCTTCTGATGACACTGCATTGTTTGGAAAAATCAAACAGTCAGCTGTATTTCTGTGGTCATGTACAGTAGTTTCTAATATTGGCTCATAGGAGAGGCCTCTCAATATGCCCACACCCCTCATATCCTAAATAACCCTTTTATTTAAAACATTGTTACATATTTTTTAGGTATGTATGTTTTTTTTCACTCAGATAATGACAATCTGAGTGGTAAATGATTAGGATATTTTTCTAACAAGACGCATGCAAAGCTTAGCAGAACTGAATCAAGATTATTTAAACTGTTTATAGACACACTTTGTCATTTTGGAGATAAATATGATCCTGATTCTCATAAATTCACACAAGGGGATTTAAACAGATCTCCGGAGTACCTCTGACCCCCAAAACGACACAATCGCGTTCAGGCTCAGTGCAAGGCAGGTGTGCCTATGTGAGATTTCATTATGATCAGGGTTGTATTGATAAGGGCTGCATGTGAACATCACCACATCTACACTCAATTTTAGATTTCAAATGTCACTGTAAATGCCTTGGGCATGTTTAAAACAAAATGTGTCTCATTTCATCTACTTTTCTACTTCTCAATCTATCTTGTAGAAAGTGTGGGTCACAGGTCCACATTATTTTCCAGCAAAGTCTGTCAGCGTAAAGTAATGGCTTTCTTGTTGTTCTTTCCTATTTTTGGGTATAGAGACTGAACAGTATCATTGTGTTGGCTCACAGACATTTTCTCCCCGTATTTTAAAAATAATTATATTTTGACAACTTTTTTTTCCCCATCACAATCCAATTACAGTTTCCAATCCTGTCCTAATGATAGCTTTTGAATGTAATAAAGTGTGTATGATATCTTTGGCTGAAACCAAAGGAAATCCTTCAAAAGTGAAACCATTCCAGGAAAAACACCAGTAGCGCTAACCTCTTGTCTTTACTCTCCACCGTCTACAGTATGTGTTGGTCATTTAAACACAGCCAAAGTTTGGTCTGTAATCTGTAAATCAGTGTCTTTCTCTCTGAATTGCAATGGACTCCAGTGAATGTGATGTATTTCTCATTATACTTGTAGGGAAGGGCCATGGGAACTGTGCATTGCGTGAAGTCACAGAGATATTTGTCAAAAAAAAGTTGTTAGAATGGTCATGCTGACGTCCCTCCTACTCTTCAGCATGTCACAGGGAAAGTATTGATCCACAACTTCCCAAAGTTATTTATAATTGAAGATAAACAAGGCATGTCCATATGCCTGGGAGCCATGTCAATGGGGGTGCGTTGTTGTTTTTATTTTCTGTTTTTCTTATTTCTACTCTTTTTTTCTTGTGAATTCTTAAAGGAAGTTCTCAAGGGGAAGAATTTTTTTTTGGAAGATAAGTAAAAATAAAATAATAAATAAACATGTATATATATATATATATATATATAAAAAAGAAGTGATAAACCAAGTGACACCAGCCCACGTAACGTGGGAAGGAAACTGTTTGTGTTATGGACGTAACACATCCTATTATTATCCCACTGTGTGTGACAGCTCTGACCAGAGCTGCCCTTAAACACACACTGAGCTGTTTGAGGAGAAACGCTACTTCCTCTGTCCGCACACACACACACACACACACACACACAGACCATCTAAGGCCAGACCATTCCCAAGTCTTATTTCTGACAGCCTTTATGGGAATGCTTAAATATAACCCTGGCGGCCAGCAGAGACATAATAATCAAATGAGTTCAGCAGCATTTTTCCCACTTCAAGGTGGTCCTGCTAATCTTCTGGGGCACTGTCACCATCTTGGTTGGAAAGAAGTACTGGCCATCAATTAGGGCATTTAAGGGCAGTGTTGGCCTTGCCAGACCCATTCCCTCTTTCACCACAAAGCAGTAGCGTCTTAAGCCACAGCGACTGATTCCTCGCCTCTTCACATTTAACCTTGACATTATTTTACACAAACACAAAAGCTTTTTCCGCAGATCATCAGTAGAAATTGATGTTTGTGAGTCAAATAACAGCAATTAGCACTAAGGATGCTTACATAATGGAGCTTTGATGGAGAGTTTGACAGATTAAGTTGGATAAGTATTATCTTGGGTGTGTAGAAAGAGCCAAATCATCCTTTTTTAGGACACAAACCAAGGTTACACAATATATCGGTAACATAAAGGTGGTGTTGACCGATGATTTGATTTTTAATTGTGCAAACACATTTCCCCTGTTTTTTATTATTTAGATTACATTACCATAATCTATTGTACACTTAAATTTAAACTTTAAAAACACTATCTGCACATGCAAGGTCTCTCGCTAGTTGATCACGAGTGGCTCAACAGGTAGATATAAAGATAAACTCATCTTTCAGGCATTTGGCTGACCGGGTTGACACTTCAGAGTGAGAAATCGGGGGTGTGAATTGGGTCAATTGTCTCACGCTGAATTCTTGAGAGTTGGCAGCCCTGAGGAATATTAGGCTGCTGTCACTTTTAGACCAAATGCATGGACCGGATATACTAACACACATCCGAACACACTTATCATTATGATTGCTATCTTACCAGAGATGTGAAAAAATCCTACTCCAGTGTCCCTGTCCCCAAAAATGTTGGTTCTCAAAAGCGTTCCACGTATTCTGCTGTGCACAGTTTGTTTTTACCACGCAATGGCAGTAGTTATGTGCACCGCTAAATAAGAATATATAAAATAATTGATTTTACTTTTTAGTGTTTTATTTTTAATTTATCTAGACAAGATAGTAGTAAATTTTAATATTTTAAGGAACAGTTGCAACATTTATGTTACTAAATATTTTGAATACATTTTTAAATAATTTTTATTCATCAAAGAATCCTGAAACTGATAATAATAAGAAATGTTTCTTGAGCACCAAATCGCCATATTAGAGTGATTTCTGAAGGATCATTTGACACTGAAGACTGGAGTAATGATGCTAAAAATTTAGCTTTACCATCGCTGGAATAAATTATAATTTCAAATATTAAAATTGAAAAACAGAAGGAAAAAACAACAACTTTTGAATAGTAGTGTAGTATCATTTATCACCACATAAAACATTCTTTGTAATTGTAATATCAGTGCATCCGTAACACTTTGGCGCTTATCAGAACAAAACAAAGATATGTCAGTGCTGAGGTATTGAATCAGATCTTCTGGAGGAAGGAAATGCACTTGATAGAGTCATAGTGAATTGGGAAGTGATCTCACAGAGCTCAAGGTTAGCAGGATTGTCTGGACCTCTCAACACCACTCGGTGGCAGCCCCACCTGCCCCACTCCCACTCTCCTCAAGGCTGAAATAAACCAAATGCTTCCCCGAATGTACGTTATCCCCTCTCTTTCATCAACAAACTGTGCTAATGACTTGTTCAAAGCTGTTTGTTCATGCTCCTGCAGAGAGAAAGCTTTGATGATGTATGGCGGTCTCGGGTGGTGTGGCCCTTAAGAAAGCTTTGACACTTGGAAGGCCTCCCATTGCCTGCGAACTGGTTCAGCGGCACTGGTCCTCACACTTCATGGTCTAAAACTGTCACCATGTGTAGAATTACAACAATTAGAGTGTGATTTGTGTGCGACTGTGGCCCGAGGCTGTGGACCACCCATGCGTTGCTGCTGGGGAAAGGTGCTGGTGACTCAGCCCTCTGTAGGCGTCGGTGGAGCCGTTCTCCAGATTGAGCAGCTGGCTAGGAGGGGTGATTATGATTATGTGATGGATTCTGTTGCGGGCAATTGAATGCATTTTTAGCAGGATAACTGCTTTTTTTTATTACAACTAGTGCTCTGCTACTACATACCATTCCAGATAAGTTTCAGTGAACTATTGTGTCATTCAAGTTTGCCTTTGGATCAGCTGTAGATGCATCTGATTCTTTTTTTTTTTTTTTTTTTTTTTGTGAACAGCTTTAATGTACAAATTAATTAGGCTACACATTGCAAACAAGACCCTCTTGGTGGCTGGCAGACTTCCTCCCACAAGAGAATAAAGCTATATCTCACGTCGTCTGCTTTGATTGTTTATCTATGCCTTGGGTGGCCAAGTAAACAATCTCTTGGCCATACACTAACACTTAATCTCACCTGAACTCATTTTTTGGGGAATTCTTGACTTTTATTGACATTTGTGCATTTTTATTCACAGTTTTATTTTATTTTAGTTATTTATGCACAGTTTTGGGTTCAATGATTGAATTTACTGTCATGGATTATAGTGATCTGTTCATTTCATTTTGTATTCATAAATATATTCTTTGTATATTTTTTATATTAATTCATTAAGAGCTTCACGGTGAGAAATATATTTGGGTTAATGGACCCTTTTTTTGTTGGTACAATAAAAAATACAAATATATATATTTTTCAAATAATACATTTTAAAAAACTAATCAGTTTCTAATCAGATTTAATCAGTTTAAGTGTATTATATTTCATTATAATAATATAAATGTAATTTATTATACATTTATTACATTTTATTTAAATACACATATCTGCGACTATATAAGCGACTTCCTAATGAGAACAACTATAGAAAAAAAAATCTAAAAATGATAATTCTGTCATCATTTACTTACCCTCATATCATTCCAAATCGGACTTAATTTGTTTTGTGAAACATAAAAGAAGATATTTTGAAGAATGTTGGTAACCAAACGTTGGATTGTTGAAAGAAAAATACAATGGAAAATCAATGGGAAACAAAACTGTATGGTTAACAACATTCTTCAAAATATCTCCTTTTGTGTTCCTCAGAAGATATAAATACAGGTTTGGAACGACATGAAGGTTAGTAAATGATGACAGAATTAAAATTTTTGGGAGTACTATGCTTTTAAATGTATATTATTAACTGGATTTAATGTACTTTGTTATTAGCGACACCAGTGGTCATTAAGACATTCATAGACCTAGACCACATTCATAAACACATAACGTAAAAGAGACTGAACGTGTTCCAAGGTCCCGATAAGTTGGAAATACATTTGCAGTGATATACTTCTAACAAACATCCCAACGCCGTTTACACTGCTTTGAGCGACATTTAAATGAATATGTAAATAAATATGTGATGCATGCGTTCTGATCATAGCTTGTCGATATGTTTGCACCAGCTTTGCAATTTCAATGGTAGTTTGATTAAAGTATATTTGAGACTATAAACTATATCTGGTGATGTGAGACTATAGTTTGATTGAATGAATTATTTGTCGTAGCATAACACATTGACATTATAGAATGGCAATTGTGGCATTGTCCTGAACATCGTATGTGTTCACTCCGCCCCCGGCGAGAGCATTCATTTCATGTGTCATTGAACGGAAGAAAGGCTCTTAGGAGCTCTTCCTGTCTACAAGACAAACTAGTCAGGAAAGGTCTTGTTTGTTTGTTTTTTTCGTCACAAACTTCACACATTGGCAATAAATACACAATTTATAAATGAAAATTCATACATATGGCCCCTTCAATGTTTCTAACTTTTTTTAAAAAAATCCAACATGTTCATAATGATTGTGATATCCATACATTTATGCTTTTTGTAAGTCACAAAGCCATTTAAAAAGAAGAAAGAGCACTGTTTGGCAATGTCTCCAGGTATGCTAAATCTCCTGAGATCATCCATGATGGACTAAATAACCTGAGATCAGTGACGGCTGAAGGTAAAGGGCTCCATTTACTGTCCCCTACTATCTGAATGGAGCATCTAACTATTGCCTATCCAACAGGCTTCACTCTCTCTAATTGCGAGTAACTATTTGACTTTGAAGTCTGACATGTGGAATCTGTGGTATTCTTCAGAGTCTGTGCCGGAAAAGAACGTCCTCTATCCACATTCATTATGTCCCAGCTCAAGTGTATAAACAGTCGAATTAAATAATGGGAATTGATATTTCTGAGCAGAATGGATGTTTTGTGTTCCGCGAATGCTTGTTGGTGATTTATGTAAGTGTAGTTTTTGAGCTCTTGTGTGACTTTAAAGGCTCCCCTGATTCTAAAGGTCCTGCTTTTGCTAGACTTAGACACCATTGACTTCTAGGTGAAATGTGCTTTCCTGAGACCTAATGCTCTTAATGAATATGTCCCTGAACCAGCCCACCCTTTTTCCTTTGTGCCCCCATCCCATAGCGTGGTACTTCAACTTTGAAAAATGCCAGGAGAGTGTATCTCATGGCCTGAAGAATGTTTTATCTGCTCGAGTTATCGTTTTTCACTTAATGACTGCCATTATGGCCTCTGAGCGGCAGAACAGGCAGCAACTGCAAAAGAAGTTTGAAGTTTTTTCTTCTTCTCCGTTCTCTCTCCAAGGTGTAATGCAATCTAACCTTGGGAAGAGGCCTGGAGTGGCTGGGGCCTTAATGTGTAAGAGGCTCCTCTGTTAAAAGTGGCGTCACAAGGGATGGAGCGAGGGGAGTTGGGGGTGAGGAAAGGCAAAGAACCAGGTCTGCTTCTTGTCACTCAGGGCAGCTTCTGCCCAGGGAGTCTGTAGCACTGCAACCCAACATGGCCAAGCAACCACGCTCACACTGCATTCAAATGGCTACAGTGGGATAACCCATTTAAGAAGAAACAAGCCTCATCATCCATTAGATCACTCTTAGACCAGGAGAATGTGTCCAGAAGCTCCTCAATGAACCTCTGCAGATCATGCTGGGGTGACCTGGATGACTGAGAATCACTATAGACGTAACCCCTGCTAATTCCAGCGGCCAAACCCCTCTGTTTTGTGTCACTTGTGTGAATAGGAACCGGGAGGCTTCAAACCAGTGTTTGTGTTTCTCTGTTTTAATGGGCCATTTGAATAAGCCTGGTTGTGACCTTCTGACACCCATCACAATGAGCAGGGCAATAGGGGATTAGCTTCTATTTTCTAACAACTTTCTCTCTCTCTTCTCACATGCCCTCTGAGATCTTTCTTGGAAGCATCTCTTGTGACAAGATCTAATGTAACGCTTGTGTATTTGAGGTCACTTCAAGTTCAATTAGCCTCGGCCACCTGTTTGCCTCTAAAATTTCGCCCAAACAACACTGGTCATCTAATCAACGTGGTGCTTAAGGTAAACACACACAGAAACTGACACTCTCCTAGTGACGTTGAAAGGAATATAGCCTTGAATTTATATTTAAGTCAATGGCACAATTTAGTTTTTTTTTATCTTATGTATTAGAAATGCATTCAAAATACAGTTCATACATAGACTTTAGTACACCTCTTCCATGTTGAGCATAAATAAATTAAAAATGTATTCATTTATTAAGTATAATATTTTTATAATTATTGAAAATGTTGAAAGTGTCCTGCGGTCTGACTTATTTTTGTATTTATTGATTTTTGATATAACTTTATACAATATACAATTTTTACATCAAATGTATTTAGAAACTTTTTTTTAGAAGAAATGGCGAGTGATGCGTACACTCATATGTATTCAAGTATTCGCTGTGTAAGAATATAGTATAATTTGACTTTGACGCCACATGAGTCGTTTAAACTTTTCTTGAAATTGTTTTCTTTAACATGGACGCATTAAATTAATTGACCAATATGTGACTTTTATCGTGGTCCCTTATATGTCCCTGACCCATGTTTAAGTGTAACTATGTGCAGTATATGGTTCCATTGCATCTGTCCTTACGTCTGCTCTGATTGAGTTTTCAGGCTGGGTGTTGAGAGCTGCCTGTGCTACTGCGGATATATTCTCTCTGGGATTGGCCTTCACCCCTGCGGATCAGGGCGTAAAATTGCCGTCCCTTTTGCACCCACATGTGTTGATAAGTCCCATTAATATCTCACTGATCCCTGCCAGCTCAGAAGCAGTGTGGGAACTCTAAGCCTCATCATGTAGAAATGGCTATCAGCACTATGATATCGAGTAGAGAGGGAGTGGCCGGTGCTGATCCCCAGTAGGCCGGATCAGGGAAGCGTATGCAAGCCTATTAGGCATCAGCACTAACCGATGAGGGGCGGGAGGGATGGAGTCAGGTCTGAGCTAGTGACAGGTGCCGGGCCTGGCTTTGGCTTGCCATGACCCTCCGTGCTAGGCCCACCTAATCCCCGGCCAGCTGTTGCAGTTGTCGTCCCAATCAGGGTAAAGTGTCAGGGCAGGTGGCGGCTGGTTCAGGTAGCTTCGGCGCATGCTGATCGGCAGATCCGTGTGGCAGTGACAGAGCTCTACTGTCATGGGGCTGCTTTGTGCTGACGGCCGGCTCCCTGAAAAATCTAGGCCACATGTTTCAAGAGCTGTCAGCGGGCCTCCGGCCTCCCATCCATTACTCCGCTGACGCTATGGGGCTGCAGCATCTCAGGGCCCACAGAAAGGGCAGGAGGTGGGTCAGGGTGCAGCTAGACACCCCTGCTGGTGGTGAATGAATCAGTCCGTCTCTGTTAGAGCAAGTTGTCACAGCGCCATCCATCATGGCAGGAGGTTGTCTGTCTGAAGCGTTAGGTCTGCTGAACAGAAGCAGGATGTTGTGTCTGATGCTTAAACCTGGAGAGGTCATTTCCCCGGCCTTTACTATGACTTACAAGCTGAGTGTCTTGGATATTTTGGATATCTGGAGTTCTACTGGAAGCTTGTTGTAAATCAGCATACGTGTTTTGGCATGGACATTATGTGATAACCAGATTCAGTGGTTACTTTGCAAATATAAAGCAGAATGATCTCCTGGTTTAAGCAGTGGACTGGAGTGGAGTATATTAAAACAATCAATACAGGCTATACATGAAGATGAAGATGCTGAGTGCTCCTTCTGATCAGTCAATACAATGGTTAACGTTTCTCCCGGATAGTTTTAACATCAAAGTCAATAACAAGCTTTGTAAAATGCTGCATTAGAATAAAAGATCACTGGGGCCCAACCTTCTGCTCCCCAACCTTTGATATGAATTAGATCATTTTGGATAAATCCACTGTCAGGTCCGAGGATGTGTGTTTGAGATTTATTTGCAAATGTCATTTTCAAATACCTTCTCTGATCCTGAAAGATCTCTCTAGCATCAGGATTATCTGCTGTAATATTACTTTAATGATGTATTATTATGAAATTGTTTTAATGTTGTATCATATAGGATTTTTATGTTTGTGTCATTGTATAGGGCTGTTTAATCATTGATCTGTTGACCTGTGATAATTTAATCTTTTAAGCGTTTTCACTGTTGGTTAATCAGTGTAATAATAAAATAATGAAGAATTAAACAAATTGAGTTCCTACTGAACTTAAATGCACATTTAGCAGACTAAAAATGATAATACCAATTAGTTAATGTTATTTATGTGATATTTCTCTTATATCAGATATATCAGTGAAAAAAATGTCATAGTGTGCTGTGAATATTCCTCAAAATTGTCAAATTTCAGTCATTTGTTTCCAGCCAAGATCTAAAGATGTTTTTATTCTATTGGTTTTGCTTTTTTTATAATATATTTTTGGAGTCAGTAGCTGATATAAGGTATTGCAATTTTCTCAAGGGGAAAAAGATTGTAGTTCAATACACATTTACATGCTTTTTTGTTTTGTGAATAAAAAAGCACTCAACTAGATTCTGAAACAACATACCTCATCTCTATAAGCAAAATAATTTTGTGTATGGTCTCATGTAGAGTGCATGTGATTGTATTTGTGGGTTTTTTAGATTATTATGTGGGCACATAGACTTTATATGTGGTCTCTCTAGAGTCAGTCTGTGTGTGTTAGTGTGTTGCTGGCATAATACGGGTAAGGTGGTCCAGCAGGGTTTGGCGTTAATACTCTCCAGAAGTATCCAGTGTCCGGAGGCAGTGTTCGGATGGGAGTGTATCAGTTTCCATAAGACTCTTGCAGTGCTGATTCGTCTGTGGTTATTGGGCCGTACAGACAAGCTTTAACAACGGTGTCTAGTGCTGGAGCAGAGGGGAGAGGGTCCTGCCAGCCTCAACCCGAGAGTCCCTCAGCACTCTTTACAGTAATAAAACAGCACAATATCGGACATCCGACACCCCAGATCAAACCCCATTACATTAAGGAAATATTAGACTGGAGCGCCGGCCTGATGCATGCACATGTCAAGATGGCGGACAGGGCTGGATGGCTTAGTCTGTGCTTTGAGAGGAAACAGACATGAATTAAAATATGTGTTTACCCCCCAACATTGTCAGCATGTTGGCAGGCTCTTCACAATACTGATGCCGTCTTTTCATGGGCCGGAGCATGTATTGATTACGGCATATCACTTGCATCAAATGCATTTTTCTGCGTTGTTGCAGTTTGATATTTAGAAAACTATTAATGGCAAAAAATATTAAAACTAATTTAAATTAGTGAAACATTGTCATAATTTACTCTGCGTCATCATGTCAGAACCGGTATGATTTTTTTTGTGGAATACAAAAGTGAATTTGAAAAATGCAATGAAAGTCAATGAAGTCCAGCATTGTTTTAGACCCAATAACTTTCATTAAATGGACAAAACAGTTGAAACATTTTTCAAAATATCTGTTATATTCTGCAGAGGAAAAAAATAAGTTATTTTGAACAACATGAGGGTGAGGAAAATAAGACATTTTTGTTTTTTAAGAATGAATTGTACTCTCTGATATATCAGATATACATACTCTCTCCATTTTTTTGGTTCCTGGTTCAAAAATAATTAGATCTGCCTAAAAAATGTGCTAAATATGAATGATTCCTAATCATGCAGTTCATTCCTAATTAATCCTGCCCATTTAAAGTATGTATGCAAACACATATTGTATATAGTTTGTGAACAAGGCACATTGTACAATAAGGACAATTACGTTGAATAGTGTCCTATTTGCACTGAAAAAAAAAAACAACAAAAAACATTTAGGCTATTTAATTGAAACTTGGCATAGCGCTATTGAGCACTTTTATTGCCTCGTTTGTTAGCGAGAGAATAAGGTTTGAAATATATGGCTTTAGTGAATTCATCCCTTGCTGTGTTTTTTGTACTTAGGAAATATAATACTGTGAATGTAGTCTGAATTGAATCAAGTAGTATTGCTTTTTCCTGTGTTTCCGTTATCACTACATTTGTGTTCATTCATTTAGTATACAGGCATCTTTCTCTGTGAAATCCTTCATCACTCTGATGCTCCTCAGCACCATGACTAGTGTTTTAAGCTCTTCTGAGCCCATAAACATGATTTTGGTCTTTTAATATTCCAGCGTTTGCTGTAAAGCTAGATGAAATAGCGTTGAGCGTTGCCCCTCAGCTTTTACTTTGCCTCGTGAGGTTTGACTTATGCGATTAAGTACATTTGCAGATCAGGGGACTCATTCAGGAGGAGCTGAAGTGGTCATTCTTGAGCAGGGAGAGTGAACGGAGGCTGATCTTCATTAGAGAGGGGCTAGCGAGGGTGGACCTCTGCAGCTCGGATGATTTAAGTGTCCTCTCTCCGCCTGGCCTCTATAAGGGTCACGGTGGGCCTTTGATGTTTCATTATGTACAGCGCTCCAAGAACAAAAACATGCAGGCCACATCAAACGGCCGCCCTGCTGAAGCGTCAGGAGAGGCCTCTACCCCCGCCCCTTCGCTCTTAGCACTAGATTACTAAAATCAGCTCTGCCAAAGACGAAAGCCAAAACAACATCAACGCGCCCACAGCAGAAAAATTACACCAGTGTAAATCAAGGAAAGCCATCAGCTGGATGAGAAACAGATCTGCTCCCACTAAATCAGACGGCACCTGTGTCGTTACAGCGCACAAAGTCATCAAACTTTAGTTCGTCTGGTCTCGGAAACTCATTTGCTAACTGGAAAGTGATCGTTTTTAATTCGTTTGCTTGTTTGTTTTACAGTAGCTAACCTACAACACGAGATGCAATGAACATGGAGAAATATCATTTCTGGACCTCTGCCGAGGGGCTGTTTTGGTCTCTCATGTCCTGATTTGATTGCGTTCCAGCGGAGGTTAAATGGGTTAAGAATCTTAACCGCACTAAAGCCCTTGGAATGGTTACTTATTAATCTCTTTCACTTCGAAGACATTACCACCAGGTTTAGCCGGATTTACCTCACCAGATAACACGGCCAGATTTGTCAAAACAGCTCAGCTGAGACTAGGAAGGGCGGCAGATGCAGAAAAGAATCTCTGCAGCCATCATGATTCACTCACCCTCTCTTTCTTTTCTAACTTCAACTTTATGGTATGCACACAGGAAGGAGAATCCTCCAAGTTTCCTGGTAATCCTGTCTTTTTCAGACTTTATCAGGCCATCCACCCATTGACCCAGATTCCTTTTTTTTTAACATGCCTGCAGTATCTCCTTAAAATACTGATACAATCATGGGGAATGATGTCAGCACAGTACCATGTGCATGAGTCTAATGGATGCTCTTTTGTTTATCAGAAAGTATTGAGCACCTTACTGGAACTCTGTCTCAGACTGTCTTCATTTGATTAGTCATGTCTAGAATGGTCAAGCCATACTGCAACACTCCTGAGAGTGCAAAGCAACTTTTAATTGTATGTCTCATTTTGGCTTGAGAGCCTTGGTGCACTGTAATCTTTAAAAAATAATGTTTAATTTTATTTAAGACCTTAAAAAAGTACTTTTTTGAAATTCATGATTGTTTCAGTGAAATTCAGTGAATTTTGCTGGACTACAACTCACAAGTATGTGTGATAACACACTTTCATCATCATTACTGATGTAAAGTGCTCTTCAAAATAATGGCACTCTTCGTATGGATGTTTTGTATTTCGTTTAATTCTTTTATTCACTTTGTCTGTGACTACATTGATTTTTTTTTACTCATTTTAATATTCATTCATTTTTCTGTTTGTTATACAGATAATATAATTTGTAATTTGACAAAGTCCCACTGTTGATGTATTATTTTTCTAAAATAATTTGCCTGAAACAGATCCACAGAGACAGGAGCCTCTTATAACATGCGTGAAGCTCTTATGCATCTAATCTTTCCTGTTCGCGGGGTTTTATGTCAGTGCGCGGGTCATTGGTGTGAGGTGATCAGTAATAGGTGATAAAATAGCCACCTAGACACAGGAGAGGCCCTGGGCTGGACGTTTGGCTGTTTGGTTAAGATTTTAGGGTAATGGGAGGTTACGCTGCATCTTGCCTCAGCAGTGCTGCTGTTGCTGGGCTGTAAATGGGCGTGTCTGTGAAATGGTTTTTATTGTTGGTTAATCTGTGGACAGTGGCAGGCCCATTTCACACTGAATTCCACCCTGTGGGGCCGTGGCTAATTGGACAAATTTGCACAGCGGGGAAGGAGGCACAGAACGGCGGGAGGCTTGATATATGGGCACAGGGCTGCAAAGCACAGTTGAAGCTGGCCAGTTACACACACACACACACACACACACACACACACACTCCTCCAGCTACCATCCATAGATAGACCACAAAGTGGAGGGAGTTGTGTTCATTATGTCAGGAAAGCAAAATTCAGTTTAGATAAAAACTAAAAGGACTAATCAATCAGATTTACTGACATCAAAATATTGAATGGCTTACTTAATTTAGGAATTCCAAGAGAGGAAAATATTATATATATTGTAAATATTAAATATTATATATTAGTTTAGTTAGGTTATGCTTGGTTATGCTACAAAATATATATTCTAAATTGACAATTATTTGAGAGAAACATGAAATATATATATATATATATATGATTAGTATAAGTATATATAAGTAAATATACATAATATTTAATTTTATAAACTGGATTGTATTATAAATGAATATAATACAATTATATACTAAAGTATACATTTGATGAGATTTGTATATGTGTGTACATATATAAGTACATGTATACGTGTGTGTGTGTATATATATATATATATATATATACACACACACATACATATTAGGGCTGTCAGTTAAACGCGTTATTAAAGGCATTGACGGCATACATTTTTTTATCGCGTGATTAACATTCTTTTTTTCATATGCGTTTGCAACTGGACGAGGACGTTTTGTTGCTTCGTCGACCAAAGCACAAGCGGATTTTACTAGACCACAAACAAAACAGTTGTTGCCACCATTTTAGCAGAACTTCTCCTGCTGTTAGCATTCCATGCTTGACTCCCATTCATTTTCATGTCACTTTGACAGCGAATAACTTTCTGAGGCGTCCAAAGACTCCATTGTCCATTTTTTATTTCTAAAGAAACACGACAATGTATAAAAGGCTCTATTAACTTATCTTACGTTGCGTTAGTATCTTACGTTATGGCCCCTTAGAAGCAGTTTTTGTAAAAAATAGGCTAACAGTTGCATCATAACGAAATGGCTCTCCGTCGCACAGTGGAAAAATTACCATATATACAGGGGGAGAAGCTCGCAGGCAATCAGGGGGACGTGGAGGCATAAAGTCGAGGGAGAAGCCCATCGAGAGTCATAAAGTTGATCCTGCTGCTAGCTCATGGAGAGCTAATACCCACGCTCTCCGTCTCTGTGAGATTCGTAAGGGAATTATTCAGATTTCACTTAGCACAGCTACTAGAAGACATACAGGATGTTCACATGACACACTCAGTTTGAGCCTGCGCAGTACACCTGGCTATCAGCTTTTAACTTAAACTTTCTCCATTGGAATCAATGGGGTCGCAGTGTCCATTTCTTTTACCATCTATGCGCCACACACACTTGTTTGGGCTTACGAGCCTGCACCAAAATGGATGCCATTAGATTCTGATTGGAAAGTTTACTTTTAAAAAAAGTTGCCAAATGGTTCCATTGATAAGACCAAAGTGATCTGTGTGTTTTGTCGTTGTGAACTGAGCTATCACCATCACAGCATGTCTGAAATACCACTTGATGATGGCCAAGAACACACACAACTTGATGCGAATTCTCCACCCCCTTGTCAATATCAGCACCTCATTGTCAGTATTTCTTTCACCCTTTTATTGATTAACAGTGTTATGTTGTGTGAGATATTATTTGCTCCAAGTGACAATGTTAGTGTGAAATTGAACACAGAATGTTGTTTTCAATTAAAAAAAAAAATCGCCGATCCACTTTTCCATGTTGATAAGAGCATTAAAATGAGAAAAAAATAATGGGACAAAAAGATATCAAGAGACATTTAGAATAGATATAAAGGTGCTATGACGTACGGTGTGAAGTACTGATTCTGATTCGCACACAGAACCTGGAGATCGTGCTGCAGGCATACACAAACAGGAGCACAGAAACTTGTCAACGCTGCTCCGCAACTTTTAATAATGATATAAAATAATAAAAGCTACTGTTATTATATTATTAGTTAACATCACTATTTTTGAAGTAAACTCACAGCTTCATTGTTAGTAGAGAGAGGCTGCACACACTTGTAATTTACACGCACATACATACTGTATCCATCTCATTTAAAGTGGACTGAATGGTAGATTTAATGGGTGGTAGCTTATGACAGTAACAATCCTTTCAGTCAAATTTCATGCTGGAAACATCAATGACAGTTTTAACTTGTGAATGCTGGCAAATGACATTGGTATACTCTAAGTGGAATAATTCAAGTCTAGTTGTGCATTAAACGATTTAAATGCAAATGTTCTTTGCCTCTATGCATTAAAATAGTTTAATGCACTGCAAGCCGTGGATTATCCCTTACAGATACTGCATATAGCTGCCTTGTGAAAAAATGGCGTTCAAATGTGTCAAATTATCTTGATCTTCTCTTTTCGTTTGTTGCTTGTAGTTTTTTAGTATCAGCAGTCTTATGTGTTTTTATCTTTATTTGACTTGGCATGAATAGCAGGCTATCAGGAACCGTGGTCTGTCCACGCACACTTTTTACACAGACACTGCCTGTTGGGATATCTGAATCAAAGAAGGTCTACTTGCAGTGACCAGAAACTTGTGGAAAAACATGGTCTCTTAAATCACAGCACACGCAGCCCTGGAGTGTGAAGGCCAGGGCTTAAATGTATTTTTTCTGCAAGCTTTCTCCAACCTCAAACACAGAACTGCACTGCTGTCTTAAAGTAGCTGACGGCTTCTGTTTTCTTTTTAGCATGACCAAAGTCCCGTTTTATGTTCTTTTATTCACCCGTGATCTTTTTCTGTTCTGTTTTGTCATCTTTGAAGTTGTGAATGATGCTTTAATTAATAGTTTCGCTTCTTGCAGAAGGTTGGTGGATTATGGTACAAATGAAGACATGGGAGGGGAGAACGCAGTCTGTGAAGGCTGTGAAACCGAGCCCAAGTTGAAATGGGTGGTAATTTCAGCGGTCGAGCACGTGTGAAGTCAGCTCTCTGGAATTAAGATGCGGCTCTAATCACGACTTGGCCACACTCCCTTCATGTATGTGTATGTGTGCAGGTCGTAAGTAACAGTTTCATCAACGGCCTGGAAGTATAAATCTCAGGCCGGAACCCACCGCAACACCAGCTGGGCTCCAGCTCTCCGAGTGGTGAAAACGACATGTAGCCGAGCATCTTGACCCACATAGTGGGAGATTTCTTCACCCAGACCACAGCTAATACAGAAAATGATAGGGGAAGGAGCTTGGGGAGGCCCGGCCCAAATCTGACAGTGATTTTCTCCGGCTCACTTGTTGTTGTTTTTGTTTTTCTGTCATGGCTGCAGTGCTGGCTTGGGGCTGGGCCCTGGGCTCTTTGATGTGTGAGCTACAGGGGGAGGCAGGCCGCAGAATATCAGCATCCGTCTGCTCTTTCTCACACAGGCCGCTCGGCCTCCTCGCCTCACATTGCCTCGCTGGCCCATCTGGATTTAGTTACCTCATATTACTGTTCCAGCATGTTGCCTCATCCTTCTTTCTGTTGCTTTTCTCTCTTCTCTTCTATCTATTATTGGCCTGCTCAATCCTTTTTTTTTCTCTTTCAGACTTTTTTTTTTGTCAAGTTCTGTCACGTTCATTGATCTCTGACTCTCATTAAGTCATATTCAGCCTCTGTTTTGCCCTCTTTCTCCATTGCCTAATCTTTTTCTTCATTGTTTGTAATTCAGGCCATTTTAACTGAAAAGTGTCATGTAAACAACTTTTAGCATCATACTTTGCTTTTAATGTTTGAAAGTTTGACAATCTCAGAAAGAAATTGCTAAATTAAAAAAATAAACGCTATTTTTTTTATTTCAAAATAGCATTTTTTTTTCTTTTTAAAGTCCCTGTAAAGGCAATTCTACCAAAAAATTCTGAAAACATTATAAATGTTACAAATGTATTGCTAAAACATCTTACAAAGATTGTGAACTGTGAAGTACTGAAATGAGGAGTTAGACCATTAAACAGTTTTTCATCATTGCTATTTTACGGATTTTTTGGGCGGGGCTAAAACAGGGCTCGATGACGCCCCAGGTCACGCCCCTACTTGATGACGCTCTAAGCCACTGAGGCTGATCTCTCCAATAACAATAGAGCACATTCCCATTCGCCGCTCAATCGCAAGTTACTGTCAGTACTATTAGTTACTACAGCCTACAGTTTGCTAGCTAGCTATGCCTTCAACACAGAAATGCATAGGCTACTACCTGGATGCGATCATGTACAAAACAGATTGGTGTCTTTATTTAAATTTCCTAAAAACGATCACATCAAGAAGAGGTGGATTAATTTTGTGGAGAGCCAACCTTGATGAAGAGCTGAGGATTATCCGCCTCTGTAGTGATAATTTTTCACAGGATCGTTTTATAAACTTTCCTCATTGATAATCCGCTGTTACTGGTGAACGGGGCCGAAACGACTATGTCCCGCCTCAGCGTTCATCCTCCCGTCCTGAAAGCAGTATCACCTAATATCATCGTCGGCAGCTTTCCTGCTAGTGGGTGTGGTTTCAGCACAGCCAGCGGACACGCCCCCACCCCAGCGTTTGAGAGCAGAGAAAACTGCTCATTTTTTTCAAGATTTTGATAGCTTATTTTATGTAATTGCTGGCTTTTTTATCATTGAAATTTGGCTGGGTGGCTAATAACACAGTTTTCTGTGGTGTGACAAACTTAAATTTCA
The DNA here is from genome assembly GCF_016745375.1 of Pimephales promelas. Next base: position 8,506,896 of record NW_024121166.1, read on the forward strand.
GACTTTTTCTATCAATTATTAATATTTCCCCAAATATTTATTTATTCATATAATATATGAATTCCCTTGACTTTTTTCATGGGATTCACTCAATTAGATTAGTACTTATAGAGTGATTAGCATTACTGCGAATAAAGGATCTTAAATAAAGGATCATTGTGCCATCTGTCCACCTTTGCAGTGGATTATGTCAGGGTCTTTCCCCTTAAACACATCAGATTCCTGTCTCTGCACACTCATCAGTCTCTGCGTCTCTCTGTTTGTAGTGGTGTGGCGTTGAGGCCGTGGTTAGGATGATATCAGGCTGATATAATGAGGCAGTTCCAGCTTCCCTCTCTGTTTCTCCCTCTTCCGCTCTCAGATGATGTGGTTGTGGTTTTTGTAAAGAGGTCGCTGCTTCAGACGTTAGCTCAGAGCCCATTGTCCATCAGAGAGCCTGAGCAGATGTGGCAGCTTCCAGTATTTCACCTCTTTCTCAGTACTGCTTACACACACCCCGAAATGTTGAAAATCTAGCCCATGTGCTGATGAAGGGGAGTGCTGCTATACCTTCGTTCTCCTCTGGTGCCTGCAGCCTGGGTGGAGGAAATCTGACCGCTGCTTTGATCAGGGGAAAGCCTGGCTCTGGTGCGGGCTGCGTTGCGGTGGATCAGCTCTAATTCTGACACGCTGTCCTACTGCTGGGTTTTGGGGGCTGTGTTTGCCTCTTTTTTGCGCTCTAACTGGATCTTCATTTAGTGAATCATTGCCCTTGTTTCAAGCTGTGGAGACAGAGGCCCTTGCCAATAAGGCATCACTCATCCTGGGCATGTGTGGTGTGAGTTGACCAGGCGATTTATGCTCTACCTCAGCAAAAACAACTCTTCAGTTTGCCTCTTATTCATTTCATATTGAGGCCAAGATGAATCTTTACTTTATCAGACGATACTGGTATCTGATTCGAGATTAGCAGTTTCAAGCAGCAATTGGAAGACCATCCAGGTCTTAGACAGTTGTTCCTTTAACCTCATTTGCTCACTCAAGTCGCAAAGTGAAACTTTCTGAGTATGTCTCATCTTGTCGCATATTTTGCAGAAATCCCAGTTGTGCTCGGTTCTCTTGGCTCTAACCGCATCCTCAGCACCACCGCTGCTGCTTGGGCTGTTCTCAAATCAGATTAACCATCTCCATTTTCCACTCGTGTGCAAGAGCCTCATTTCTGCACTCAGTCACCCCCTCAGAAAAATCTATGAGGTCTTTCATTTATTATTATTCTCCATCTGGAAGTACTTTATCATTGATGGGTACATTGTATGCTTTTTTGAATATGCAGTTCTTCCAAAAACGATATTTGTTTATTTGTTTATGCACCTTTTGCAATTAAAAGCACTGGTAGAAGTGGTGAGAAATGAAGAATGGGAGTATTGGGGCGTCACACGCAACTTTGATGCAAACTTAGATGTTATCTATTGGACGTTTCACACATTATTGGGAGTAGACTCTTTTTTTTTTCTGAGCCAAACGTCCCATCTAGTTTACAGGTGTTTTTGAGGATTGCGTGGATAATAGGTCTGTTTAACAGTAGGTGGGATGGTGTGACACTATGTTGAGGGGGTCGATTGACTGTAAGGGTAACAGAAAGAGACTGACCCTGCTCTGCAGACTTCTGTCGTCCTGTGTTTGGCTTGGCTTGGTCCAGGGCAGATCGATGATTTGTAAAGTGGATTTGTTATTGCCTTGTTTGCTTTGGCAGATCTTGAAAGCGTCCGGCTGATTACAGTCCCAGATGTCATTGCACACATTACCGCTCAGCGTTACTCCTTCTAAAGGCCGTTTTCTTTTTCCTTCCAGGCTGTCTTGCTTCCGACATTTTATTTGCATTCATACATGTCTATGCACACTTGGCTGCTTAACCAGTTTAACCATTCAGGTTTTGTTTAAAACATCTAATTTTAAGTTGCTTAGCATTGATTATGTTGCAAGTCCTTGTTCCTTTGTTGCTCAGGGTTAGTCTCTCTATTGTTTGTGTATTTTCAGATGCCAGACACATAATTTTAGATGATGTACTCTCCTTTAATTTAGTAATGGACTTTTATTACATTTCTGTCTTATATCTTTACATCACATTCTACAAGTAAACGACAGGTTTAATTGACCACACATAATGTTAGCTGTATCACTGGCAAATAGATTTGACTAGCCTTTAGTATAAACGCTAGTATAAAAGTATTTTTATTAATATTACCTTTTTTTTAAAATTTATATTATTTATCCAAAATATGTATTTAGTTAAATAAACAAGAATATTATGATTATATATATTTATTGTTCTACAATATCAGTATCAGTAAATATCAGTTATTGCCCTGACATAACAGAATTTATTTTATTTATTATTTTATCCTTCATTCAACTTTTCATTCGTGATTTGAAACATGATTGTCTGTCGGATTTAGATCAATGTCTTTAAATTATAACATGTTACAAATCTTTGCTAATTTATGATTGTTCATATACTTTAATTACTATAATTATATCTGTGATTTTGCTCAAAAAATGTTACAGGTATTTCAAACAGTTGTCCGTGATTAGTTCCAAATGAAGCTGCCGTAGAAATTGTCAAGCATGCTAACTTGGTTCACTTGTATGTGTGTGTTTGTGTTTATTGTAACTGGTTGTGTTACAGAACCTTGTCCGTCCTGACCATACACACACTGCATAGATCAGATAACAGCTGTGAAAGTGTCAAGCAGATCTGTGTGTATTGCCAGCACAAATATATATCCGTCCCTGAAGTCCTTTGCCGTTTTAGTTATCCTAAATAATAGTTGGATTTTTAGATTACTGGTTTAAGCCCGTCTTGCTGGAGACTCTGGACTCCCAAATGAGGAGATTTGAGACAAGTCCTGTTTGTCCGGTTGGAACGGTGCGCTGTGGCTGGGATAAGCAGCTTTAAAGGAATGGAAGGAGAGAATGAGTGAAGTCCCAGGTGGATGGCTGGATTTGGCTACAATCACCATATCAGATGCTCCTCAGTGTCCGGCAACTCACAGTCCTAAACTCACTGCCTGATGAGACTTTACTTCCCACTTCTGTCTCTCCAATAAGATTACTTCCACTTAAGAGGGTTTAAACTTGACAGTAGAGAGGAAATATAATGGTGACTGCACAGTCTGTGTAATAACCCGAAAACGCTCAGATTAAAGACACATTAGGCTGTGATTTCTCATTATCAAATGGGATTGTGACAGATTGCAGCATGTCCAAATGAAAATCCTCTCTGCCTGCCCTTTTTACTGCCAAAGTGGGCCATGACCTCTTCCTGGACCCTGGGGACTGCAGGCTGGCTGCTGGGTCGATCGTTTGGCAGTACGGGTGGTGCTTTCCCTGTATGGCCCTTGAGTCTGGAGATCAGGGCTGTTATTACTGCGGGGAGGCGCTGGTTCACGCTGCCACATCAGAACGTGGCGGTCCGGTGCTCGCCTCCACTAAACCTATAATTGAACTTTCGGCACGGTGCAGGAAGTGTTTGTAAGCAATATGTTTTTCTAAATTAGGCCTTTAATTAGCTCCACAGCTTGTTTTTCTGCTTCAATTGCTACAGTTTTTTTTAAGTTATTGCCCTTTGAATAACAATGATAAGGTTTTTATCACTCGGCCATCCAATGAGAGAGGAAAGTGAGACTGCTTCACTCATAGGCCAATGTCAACAGCTGCCTTTAGAATCATGCTCAATACTCTTAAACAGTCATTCATTAACCAGTTAAAGGGATAGTTCACGCAAAAAGGAAAATTCTGTCATCCGTTACTTACACTTAAGTTGTTCCAAACGTGTATTGTTATTATTTTTTTCTTCTGCTAAAGACAAAAAAAGTTGTTTTTTATTTGAAGAATGTCTGTAAACAAACTGTTGATTAGCCCCAATTGACTTCCATAGTATTTTTTTTCCATACTATGGCAGTCAATGGGGTAAATCAACTGTTAAGTTTCTGATATTCTTCAAAATATCTTCTTTTGTGTTCAGCAGAAGAAATAAGATTAATAACTAGCTGTTATTAGCTATTTCATCATGGCTTAACCAATCAGATTTAAGAGCTTGAGTTACAGAATCAGTTTTGTAAATTCAACGTATAAAGATCTTTCCAAGCATTATCTGATTTAACCTTGTAGTCCGCCACTGGTCTGTCATTGAAGAGGATAATCCATGGTTCTCAGACCTGGTGGCCAATCAGGCCATTGTTCCAGTCAGGTGTAACAGTGGCTCCAATCAATCAGATCACTTTCTCCCGTAGTGCAGCCTCTGTGGTGCACATCTCCAGTCTGATAGATAATGCCATCTGACAAGGCCAGGGCCCTGTGGACGTGTCTGTGCGAGGGGGGAACTCTAAAGCGCTAACCTCCCATCTCACAGCCAGCTGAGACCTCTGTCCTCTGCACGTCTTCACTCTCTCTCTCTCTTTCTCTCTCTCTCTCACTTTCTCTAGTTTTCTCTCCTCCCCCAGTGGTGGACATGAGACAAATTGTTTGCCGTGCGATACTAACTTAGTTAGCTGGACAAACGCAGGAATCACCGTCGCCATGTCTGTCTGAGCGTCCTTCCTCATCACAAATGAGATCACGAAGCCCCCAGAGTGCCCTGAACATGACTTCTTATTGCTGCTCGCATGAGAATATCTAAATAACGTTCTGCTATTTATTCATCGTGCACTAAAGCAACAGTAAACAGAATGCAGCGCAAGTTTATGTTTATGCTGGGTCATTTCCTGACTGAAAGTGTGAACTATCAAGACCCTCGGAAGCGCAAACACTGTAAATAAATGCTGACAAAGAGAGAGAGAGAAAGAGAGAGAGATGCTCGCCTTATTTTGGACTTGTTGCATGGATTAAAATGCTTTGCTTTAAAAAGTATTTAAACATTTAACTCAGTTCAAAATCAAATGTGAGAATTACATCACATTATATAACAAATATTATACATGGCAGTTATTTTAATGAAGGAGCACAAACACACTTTAAACTCAAGATACATATTACAAAATGCTCAAAAATGCGTTGTAGTCCTGGACTAGGCTTAAGCCTTGTCTGAAACCAGGCAGTATTGTTCAAAAGACTTCACACATCCACTTAAAATCAAAAAAAGTATTACAAATATTGAGTCCATTATACATTTTTTAAAGAAGCCTCTTGGTTAGATATTTTATTACCTTTCTACATTCTAAAATGTCCAAAAAGTTCCATATTCTTTCTGAGGCCACTGTACACTTTTCTACACAGATCGGTATCATTTAGGATAATAAAATACTTTTATTAAATATAATTAATATACTAGTACCAATAAGCCATTTTCACGTAATGGCCTTTAAGCCATAAATGACCAATATTAAAACTATATATAACGGTTATTTTTTTTTTCGAAATACATATTTTTTAAAATATAAAACACTAAAATCTAAAATCAATCCTTTAAATGCTACAAGTCAATTTAGGCATCACAAAGTGTAATCCATAACTGTTTAGTGTTGAAAATACAATTTTATGAGTACAAAGTCCTTCATATGTCATGGACATGTTCCTGTAGTAAGACCAGATGTAACAGGAATGTTACATTTTAAATTTAATGCATTGATCTAATGCACACTGTATTTTGTGCATCTTCATTGCTCTGAGGTATTAGAAGTATGTGTGTGTGAGACTGACAGAGAGTGAGTACAGGTGTGTGTTTGTGTTATGTGGGGATTAAGGCCATGTCCATCCGTCAACTGCGGGCTGGCAGTCTCAGGCGGTGCGTGGGCTCGGGTTTCCGCCGGCAACAGCGGTCTGATGGATGGGGTCTGCTGGGATGGGCGGTATTGTGATTAATGTGGATACTCACCCCTAGCGCCAGATTTTACGCTTCTCTCATTGATCTGAGACACAAGTTCACATCTACACACACAGTACGCTTTGACGACATGCTGTCTGTCTGTCTGTCTGCCTGCCTGACTGTTTGATATTGTTCATTAGTTGTTCAATAGTTTTCGTTCATTTAATAATTTGTTCATTCGATCGTTCGGCCTATAAACCTTCAAAATAAGGCTTTTTATGTTTTTTTTTTCTTCTAAATGTTGTCTTTGTTAATCATTTGTCATAAAAATTTTACCTTGTTACATTCAAATTGCCATTCTGCAGTCTGTTTGATTCAATTTAGAAACATTTACACATTCTTTGTTCATTTCCTGGTGCACTACTAGTTGTTTTATGAAAAGCTGAGTTGGAACTATTAATTTTACAAGTCTGAGCACATCCATAACTGTTTCTCTGAAATGATCTACCAATATTGCAATTTGCCAACTGGGATTACCTACACCTTTTCCATGCACAGCAACCATCTTGACGGTTACCTTAAGCTTAACTTTAAGGTACTTTGTCTGTTGTTGCTTTGACTAAGGTTTGATTGTGTTTTGAGTGCTGATTGTTGAGTCAGGCCCTGGCATCATGTTTTGCTCTTGGTTCGGTGTGGTCCCGTAGGGTTTGGCTCCGGCAAGCACGGGAGGGGCTCGATACGTTCCAGCCTGTCAGGGAAATGAATGCACTCAAGTAGCTGTGAAACACATTAGCTTCTCAGCATAAACAAGACGTCTGCCTCATTAAGTTACAGCGTAATACAATACTCTTCCATATCAATTAGGCGTCCCTGCCACTTTGGCTCGTGGAAAACGGCTTCTCGCTCGTTCGCTCTCCATCATTAGGCCACGTTCTGTTTACACGGACTCCATCCGTTTCGTTTATTAGAAAAGCATCGGGACACACCTATTATGTGATTGCTGTTTAACCGAGAAGCATATATTACGCTAATGTGCCTCACTCCGGCGTGAGTGGTGAAAGACTCGACCGATCAACGCTTGGATGTTTGCGTGCTTATGTGTGTGAACCCTGCCAAACAGGGCCATGGGATTGCGCTCTCTCGCCCAAGCTGTCAGAAAGCGAACCGGTTTGTCACACCCTGCAGGGTCTGCTCTGCGTCAAGCGTATCATTCGCCTTTAATCATTGCTGGGGCTCCGGCGCTCTTCATTATTAACGCGGTCCCGCGGCCCCCAATTCAAGCAAAGGAATGAGGAAAGAGAAACACACAGCAGTGTTGTCCCAAGCGAGGTCGCATACGTTTCTGCCCTCGTTTATTTCCCGGACAGCAAGCGAGAACCGCAGAGGCTGGAGCGGCTGTGCCGTTCACTAATGCTGACGTTTGATGTTGAGTTATGGGGTTCTGAGGGCTTCTGAGAGCAACTAATGAGAAGTGGCTTGAACTTGGAAATGGAGGTGGATGGGACAAGTTCAGCAGCCCCACTTCTGTCAGGAATCACTAAAAGGTGAAGCAGACTCTATATAAACCAGTGGGTTTGATGCTGACGATACCCTTACCAATCACAACATTACCCCTATTGCTTTAATCATCAATGCAATGGATCCTTTCTACATTAGCAAGACACACACAGCACCTGTGTACTCAGTATCATATGTGGGCTTGTGAAAGCTGCTGTATGGTTTTGTAATCTGACTCTGGTTTAAACACATGTATATCCAAACGCAGTAGTGACATATTCATGTTATATATACTTTATGATATATACTTCAGAATATTTGATTTCTAGTGTTGTATCTCAGGTCTCCTTTACGCATGGCATTACGATGCATTTCAGCCAGATATATTTTTATTCAAATTGATTTAAATTCACTACAACACATTTCAAGTGTAATCAGATAGAGAAGAATGCATTCACTTTGAGCATCATTACTCCAGTCTTCAGAAATCAGTCTAATATGCTGATTTTCTGCTTAGGAAACATTTATTGTGATCATCAATGTTGAAAACATCATATTTTTGATCCACTTCACAATCTTGTCACCAAAAATGCATGTTAATGCCAGATGTACTAGTTGAGTTTTTGGCTTCCTGTTTCTGCACATTCTCTATCCCATCTCTCATCTGAATGAATAGGTGTTTTGAAGCCATATATAATTAAAGGAAGAGAATACAAAGGGCAGAGCGTATGAATACATAAAGACATAGGCTTCTCTTAATCTATTAAAGGTGTTTAGGAGCCCAGGCAGGTTTTTCTAATCCAGATGGGCTCAATGGGTGCATTCTGATCCAGCGCTATGATCATTTCACAGCCCTTTTGTGAAGACAACAGGTCATCATAACTCTTAGTGGGATTATCACGGATTTAACCCTGGTTTTTATCCCCCTCCTGCAGGAAGAGCCGTTTCACACCCATGGAATGAATACATCTGTTTTTATGAATAGGAGACACAATGTCTCTGAATACACTTTCACACTGACAATTTAAGGAGCTGCAGCCGGTGCCACACACGACGCGTTGCTCTCTTCGCTATTAAAGGTTTAAGGCTAATTGTCAGACGCCGTTCTGTTTGCCTAAGTTTGCCGACCTGGCTTTTGAGCGGGGTGGAGAGTGCCGTGGCTTGAGTGAGCCGGAATCCATTGTGTGAAAGAGAGCGTAAAAGCCCGCCGAGAGTATTGATGGGATTACTCACACTCTCACAGCTAAAGAGCGAGAGTGAAAAGAGAGAGCGAGGGAGTAAATGATTTAAAAGCCAGTGTAATGTAATGAGGAAGGGGGCCTTGGAGGTGCGGGAAAAACTTCCTTATGGCCATCTATCTGACTGCTAATCCTCAGAGCTTACATCTACATTAACACTCACACGTCGCTGCTAAACACTTCTGGCAGCTTTTGGGTCTGTATCGGTCTAGCTGTGGTTCGCTTGTCTGCAGCACTGTCAGTCTGGCTTTTAGGAGCTGTTGATATTGTGTGCGTCTGTATACCGGTGGCACTTTAAAGTGGTCTCTGATTTTGAGCCAGGGAAAGCAGGGTACACACAGAGGAGCTGGAGGGCATGGTAATAAAGCCGGCACGAGTGCCCGGTGTCACTCTTATCAGGAGAGTTGGATGGCTTGATCTCTTCGAGGAGGACACTCACTCGAGCAAGGCCATAATCAGCTGATAATACAGTTTACTTGACTAACCACAGTCCACAGGCCTTGGCTGCAGTCTGGCCATGCTATTTTCCTACCAAAATTTTGGTAATCGATTTTAGTAGTTGTTAGTAGTTGATAGTTCACCCAAACATTTTGTCATCATTTCTCACCTTCATGTTGTTCCAAACCTGAGTGTTTAAGACAGTTGGCAGTAGCCATTGACTTTCATAGTAGGAAAAAAAACTATTGAAGTCAATGGCTACTGTTAACTGGTTACCAACATTCTTCAAAATATTTTCTTTTGTTTTCAATAAGGTTTGGAAGAACATGAGGGTGAGTAAATTATGACCGAATTTTAATTTTGGGGGGAAATATCCTTTATTATTATTATTATTTTATGTTAAAAGTCGCCTTTTACTTTTATGTTACTTGTGAGTCATCACCAAAATTGTGTTAATTGAGTTTTAGTAGTAACAGTAATACCAATTACATATATACTATTAAACATTTTATTGTATCTTCAGTAAAAGTCAGCTAAGAAAAACCAAGAGTGTTTTTAATTGTCTGATTGTGGTTAGCACACATGCTCCAAAACATAAAGTATGTAGATCATGTGGGCACTTCCTGTTTCTGATCCACCTCTCTCTCGCTATCATTTCCTGTCCTCTCTCTACCCTCTTATAAATAAAAGTGGCAAAAGGCCAAAAAAGGTGGAGGTCTTCTCGGCAGAGGCAATCTGAGCAGATGCCGCCTTGGACAAAAGACAACCCGTGATTTACACACTGCCCATTTTCCATCAGAAGTTTGTTTGTTTTTCGATACAAGTGACCAACATTACACAAGTCTAACACACTTTCCTAGGGATAATTGCTTGTTAGCTCAATTTCACTTATGGCCCCTTAATAAAACCTAATTGAATTAGCCCCACCTTTGCTGTTCCTTTAGGTGTTTACGCTTCTCTGGTGCCCCTTGTAGCCCAGAAACAGGATAATGTGTTCCCTGCATGCTTCAGTAAACATGCTGTAACTCAAGGCTGTCAAGTGAATGTTCTTTGTACTAAATGAAGCAAATCTCAAAAAATAGATAAGTAGTCCTGCAGTCGCCAACATCTAGGAGACCGCTAACCAACATAGGTTTTATGATGATAAAAACATGTTGTTTTTTCCTCCTTCCTGTTAAATGTTAACATCATGCCCTCATACCTCAGTGGTTCAGACAGGATTTCCAAGTGAAGAAGTGTAAGCGAGAAGAACTACGTGGGTCTGCTCAGGCTTTTTGTCTTACCCAGAACCTGTGGCAGGATTTTTATTATTGAATTGGTGAGGCTGAGCTCTGACGGGTGTGAATAATGTGGAATGTGGGCTGTGGCGGCTGTCAGCCATCCTGATGAAGAGATCTTCCCTATTGGTGAGAATGAACTTCTAACCCCACATCCTCTGTGCCGTTCCCCTTCAGCTGTTGGACTGCTCTAAAATAACGCTCACAGAGGTGTGCTTTCCAGCCTCCAAAACTCGTTTAAAAGTGCATTATGAGACTTTCAACAGGTCAAATACCCTGACAGGTTGCTGACCAGTAAGCTGATGCATCAAAGTTAAGGAAGGACACAATAAATTGTGTAACAGTACACATACAAACACACACACACATAGTATGTATTATCTTGGAGACATTCAGAGCTGTTGGTTGTAGCAGTGTGTGCGTTGGCCACTCCCACTCATCCTGCAGGAAGTTGCTTTGATGGCAGGCCTGTTGACTCTGGCGATTTCAGTGCTTTGAGGAGTCAATGGCAGACACGGGACAAACAGCTTTTTATGAAGTGGTATGAAGTTATCTGCTGTCTGTGAGTCTGGCCGGGCTGGTGTTTTACAGCAGATAACTGCAGGCCTCTTGCCTCCATATCAGCTCTGCGCCACCGGCCGCCTGCGCTCCTCTCTTCGCCGCACATTAGCGCTTGTCAGTGGCCTCGAGTGTGGCTGAGGGTTTGCAGGGGAGGCCAGACAAGGCCAGATAACCGTTGGCCTGCAGATCAAAGGGTCTCCCTACAGGCCGTTCAGATAAAGCAGCTGTATTTCATGCAGCAGGTATCTGTTATAGAAAGACACCCTTGTAATGCCACTGTCTGAAATGCAGCATCATGGGAGACAGACGAACTGTGCTCCTTCACACCCCCCCCCACCCCTTATGGGGCCCCTTATGCAATATCTATTTTATTGGCCTAGGTGCTTATTGCTGGAAAAAAAAAAATGAGCCCAGTGTTTTTGTTTGAAGTCATATTGGCCCACAGTGGTGTTTTTCAGGGGTCAGTCATTTCCTCTTCACTATCCCTGTCAGAGGAAGGCAGAGGGGCTCGGCTGGGGCTTGAGCTGCTATGTGTGCCAGATGAAACACAGATAGCCGTTTATGACCTCCGAGTTACACCGGTGTGGCCATAGACACTTTTCAGGTTCATTATGTATTATGACTTCATACTTACAGTATTGTTTTCAAGCCAGCACGATGTTATTCTTAACAATTTACTAAAATCATCATAGGTGTCATACAATAAAGGAGAGGAAAAATGCAGTTTGCAGTGATGAAATGAACTTGTAATGAGCTTTAATGCAGTGTGAATCAAAATGTTGAACTGTTGTTCTCTTTCGTTTTTCTATGGCAGGCATGTTTGACCGCAGTGTCACCCTGCTGGAGGTGTGTGGCAGCTGGCCTGAGAGTTTCGGACTGCGTCACATGTCCTCCGTGGAAGCAACGGAAGAGGGCCTGAAGGAGAGGCTGGCAGATGCAATGTCTGAGTCGCCCAGCAGAGACATTGTAGGCTCTGGGACAGGTGAGCACACTCTCACTAATGATAAGGGGTGCACTAATGCAAGACATATACACTGGGGAGGAATATTTTTTATAGTATTAATAGTATTAGTCTTTAAAATTTTCCTGTTTAATTTAGTTTATTTTTACACCAGTTTTTTGTTTTCCAGTATAGGCAATGAATGTAATATTTCATGCAAAATTTTTCATTCTGTCATAATTTATTCAGCCTTAAGTCCAAAACCTGTATGACTCACTCTTCTGTGGAACACAAAATAAGATATTTTGAATGATGAAAGATGGAGGGAAAGATGGAATGATGTATTTGAAAGAAGAACTTTGAATATGTAATGATAACTCGGGTATTAGTTTTCCTTTTCATCAGCCAAGTTTGTTCTTGTCATTAGTAGCCCATTAAGTTCAAAGGCAAACTAACTCCCTCGAAGTTGATGTGGTAAACCCTATTTTGTTCGATTTGCTCTTGCTAATACCTCCAGTGACTATGTGAATCAGTCACTGATCCTCAATCCTGTTTGAATTACGCTGAGATAAGAATACGTCCTGGCGTATTTGCGTGATTTCTTGTACAGATCTTGGAAAAGACACATTTCAGAGGTTTTACAATAACAAATTAGGTCATTCACATTGAGGGAGAGACAGAGCGAAATGAGGGGGGAAATTGCCACTCTTGACAATCCAAATGTTTAACTCATTTAGGAAGCTGCTGCTCTCCGGTCCTCCCCCCCCTGTCTGAACAAGACTTTCTTTGATATCTGGGGAAGATGGAGGTTGGATCCTGGACGCCGCTGCTTGGAGCTGCGAGGTCACAAGGCCCTAATGCATTTAGCATCGACTGGCCCTCTCTCGTAGCGCGTCTATTAGGCACTAATTTGATTTGTACCTATTCATTTGCAGTCCCTGCAGCAGCACCGAGTTGGCCTTCTCCATAATTGGTTCTGTCTCTATTTTTGCATCATTAGATTAAGCCCGACTCCCGGACACTTGTAGTCTGCGCTTGTCCGTCCATTTATACAGCCTAATGTAACACAAAATTCATTACTGATCACATTACTCTCAACTTTTGGCCCCACGGGCTGGCGGTTGAACGTAACGTTAAGCATCTCCTGAAGCAGGAAAGCCAGACTACGGACGAAAAATGGATTGTGGCGAGAGGCTCTAAATAAGCAGCATGGTGGTGGGGGACAGGGTGCTGGAGCCTCTGATGAGCACTAGCCATTGGTTATGTCAGTCTGTGTCTTTTTCGCCCAGACGTCCGGCTGCAGTTAAGAATCAGTGCCAGACATTAAAAGATCAAGCCATTCCCATTTGTGTCTTTGTTGAAGGTACCGCCTAATGTGGCAGTAAGTGCTGAGGGTAACGGCCGAATATTGGTAATTACCCTATAGTCATCCAAAGTACCCTCTTCATTTGTTGTCATGGGTCGTGTCTGGGTTGTGTCTAGATGGCGACTGTTGTTCTGTGAAAAGCAAGATTCATGTGCAACAGTGTGTTTATATCTCGACTAAATTTGACAGGGTGTAAAAGAATGGTATGAATTTGTTGATTTTAATAGACATGGTACACATCTCAAGAAAAAAACTGAGGATTTGTGAAGGCAATGTGACCAAAAGTTAAGTTGAATGTTTGAGGTTGCTTTTATATGATCAAAAATACAGTAAACGTTAATATTCTGAAATATTATTACATTTTAAAATGATTTATGTTTATTTTTACGTTTTTTAAAATATAATTTATTCCTGTGAATGCATCTGTCATTACTCACTGTCATTAAGAAGCTGATTTTCTGCTCAAGAATCATTTCTTATTATCAATATTGAAAACAGCTGCACTACTTAATACATTTTTGGAAATTCATGTTATACAGTATATTATATATATTACTGTGATATTTGGGTAAATGATCATTATTACGAGTATTTTTATTTATTTATTCATGAACTCCCCAGACTCTGGTTTGAAAACCCCTGCTCTAGTATGTAAGTGCCATAACACTATTCTTAGGCTTTTCGCAAAATAAAGTTTGCCATCAAGACTTTTTGGCTGATGGGCGAATTATCTGATGAGTTGTAAAGCAGTGTGGGATTGTGTTGTTAAGTTGTGGATGAGCCAGTGCATCTGCGTATGTAATACCTGACCAGCTTGCTTTGTAGCTGTGGGACGCCCATTTAAGAAGGCAGGTTTAGCCCGGGAGCTTCTTTGAAGAGTCCAAAGCAGATGGTTCGACACTTAGCAGCTCCTCACGCACAGGCACTTCTTCAGAAGAGCCTTGTAGCGTCAGGGGACATATCTGACTCTTCTTCTTCTTTATCAGTCACTAACTACTTCTCCATGTTTCATTCCATCCATCCACTTCCTCCAGTCCTCGGTTTTCCCACTCTTGCCTGGCTGACCATCGATGAAATTGGGAGATTTCATTGGGAGCTGGGAATTTCTTTACATGCAAGTGATATGGAGCGAATCCAAGACTCCCAATTTACCGTAACACAAGGCTCCTACCCTAACAGATTGGAATGTAAGAGAAAACTCTTGAAAACGTATAATTAGATTTCAGCCAATGGCATAAAGTTGCAAATTAGATTTTTCTCATTGGTGCTAACCCAACGTAAATTCCATTTAAGCAGGGGGAAGTGGACAGGGCTCAACCCTGTCAGCCGTGGCTGCCCTCCCCACACCACCGCTGCCAGTGTTTACTGAGGTTACACACAGGAATTATGTCTCTGTCATTCCTCATTACTCCAGCTGCCCCAAAAAACACATTTATATCTATTTCCCCGTTAAGCCTACAGCACTGTGAGCATCCCCATCAGCCTTACAGAGCTCTCAGAAAGTAGTAGTGATGTAGACATGACTCTTAAAAATTTGATAATGCTAATACGTTGTCTGCCTTACCAAACGATGCCGCAGCATTTTTCTTTTACGTTTGATTTAGTTTAGATTCATCTGATTCACTGTTTGAAAAATTATTCACTGAATCTTTGTACAATTTTTTTGTAGTGACATTTTTAGTATACTATACTGCTAGAGTTTTTATTAAATTACTCATTTAGTACAAATTTTGTGTTTCAAGTTAAACACAAGTCAAGTTTTTTACCCTAACTGAGATTCCCATTGTTCCCAGTAATGTAGTCATGACTTGTAATGTATATCAATCTATATATCAATACAACAGTGTATTTGCTGCTTCGTTGATTTAGACATTTGAATGTAGTATGCTTGTTTGTTCTGTATGGCAGTGTGAAAGTTGAAAGGACTTCCCTTTCTTCTCTACTGAACCAAATATATGTGTTCTTTTAAAATGATTAAGGCCGATGGGTTTTTGTGCTCTTGACGGAGATCCCACAATAGCTTCATTGTGAAGAGGATGTTAGCGACAGCTCTCAAGCACCCTCTCTTTCTTTCTTTCTTTCTTTCTTATTCATCTTCATCCTTGAATATTCAGTTCGACCCTCAGGGCACATCTTTACTGTCAAAGCGAAACACGTACTTACACTCTGGAAAATAGCATAAATCCACACACAAAGACTCTTTCTTTCTCACTGTAGTTGAACTGCTTTCATTTATGAATATCTAGTCACAAGCTATTGTTTCAAAGTAGCCTCCCAACACTGTAACGAACTTCCGCTTAAAACAGTCATGCATGGAAGCTGGTGAAAGAAAGAACACATTTACGTGAGCATAGTTTTCCCAACATTAACGGACACATACATGCTGTGACCACCACTGAGCTGACTGAACTGTGACCGGCTGAACTTATGATGATTAGAGCTTTTGTCACGAAACGAGGAACAATGCGCTTACATCCGCCAGTAACACTCGTCTGTACATACTTCTCCATTGGCCAGACACTCCAGGGCGCCAAAAATCTGTCTTCCTTTCGATTGGCTGTTAGCACTCGTGAATGAAGCAGGATGTTTGTTTTCCAACCTCTCCAAAGTCATCAAAACATTCATCACTTACTACTTTAGCCGTTGCACACTAGTTGTCAAAATGTAAGTTTATAAAATTGTCAGGTTCTGTTTGAACTGGCTCTATGGTTGAGTTAATTATCTGACCAGGGATTGGTTATTAGTTGACTCTCACGCACAGAAATCCACAGAAAGTTCCAAAAAATTGGAATGGCGTCATTCAGAAAATCTGCAAGCACTCGCGGTTTTGTTTATTTCATATTTTGGCTAATTTGATTATATGTTCAGCTATTAATAGAATGTAGTATTCTCAGCTCAAACAGTTTTACTGTTTTAATTACTTCTGCAGAAGTCAGCTGATTTTCCACCCTAAATCAGTGCAGAAATGTGAATGTCTCCCTGCTGATTGACAAAGCTGATGTTTCGAGCTTTATGCTGAACTTAACGTAAATTTAAATGTTTGTGCTAATGCTAACACTGAATGATCCTCACCCGTTACTGTATATATCATTCATGCTAACAGAAAAATAGAGTTTTTATTGAGCATGAATCAAACAGGCTTTGAGTTGGTGATATGCAACAGGCATATTTGCATGTCATTATTCCAGATACTGTAATGGAATATAGCAGATTATCCCAGTGTACATTGGTGTAGATCTACACCGGCTTACAGAAAACACACCATTGTTTGCTTACCTGGTTAATGACAGTAATATCCCCTGTTTAAATTGGACTAACTCACAAGCATTTTTGTTGCCAAATCGTTAGCTATTATCAGTGAGACCGTTCCATATCTTAATGTCACGGCTCATTTTAATGTGGCACGATAACCATCACTGGATCAACAATACACAGCTGAAAGCACAGCAGCCCAGTCACTCGCCGTGCAAAGGACTTAGTTTGCGCTAATCAATCATCCGCCACCTATACGCAGTACACGGACGATGGATTGCATAAACAAGCCCAGCGCTAATCTGGGTCTGCTCAATCTCCTGCCAAACCAAAGTTCCTCAGTGGAAGTGTGCTGGACCATGAAGTTGTGCTGAAAGACTGTAGCTTAGGTAGAACTGTATAGCTGCTCTGAAACGCCTGGAGCATGCGAGTTTGGTAAGTGTTCCTGCTCCAAAATACATCCGTATGTCATTTAAATCTTACCTATATTTAATCTACCCCTTTTTAAACTGCCTCTCTTCCAGCACACTCTTCCAGGGCAGGTGTGATCATAGGAATATTAGGTCCATTTCTGCATGCTGTGTTGATCTGACCTGTGGAGCCGTTGCTGAAGATAAGGGCCTGCAGTGATTTTACTGTGCCATTGACCCTGATGTTGAGCTCAGCTGTAGCTGACATCGTTACTTACACACTGAGATGAGGAACACAAATACAGATATCTCTGTGGTTTTAGCACATAGCTTTAGAGGGAGAGAGAGAGAATAAAAAAGAGGTCAGTTCCAGTGTTGGACTATGAAAGACACTGGAAAGTGAGGTGGTATTAGTGCATGGCTGCATGGTGAGGTGGCCAGGAGGGGAATGAAGTGTGAAAACAGGAACACAATCATTATTTCCTCCCTTCAGCACTCACCCATTCATCCCATGGTCAGTCTCTTCAGTTCAATCAAAGGTTTGAGAGTAATGCGCAGCGACAGGGTGAGACGATAAAGAAGAGTCCCTGCATTCAGAGCCTCTCTTTCTCTCTCCGCCCCAATCCACGAGTGACACATTGGGCCTGGATATCATTTTAGTGTTTATCCCCTGATTTTTTTTTCCTCCTTACTGTTCTTCTAGCCTACAAACTAGTTGCTAAGACAATAAAGAAAAGGACACAAGCTAGGACTCAGGGTAGAAACCGAAGCTTGCAGTAAATGGGCTTTTTGTGGGATTTTTTGAGACTGCACTTAACAGCTCGCTCAAGGGAGCGACAGTCAGAAAATAGCGGCTCGGAAAGAAAGAAGAGAGAAAGAAAGCGGGACAGCTGAGGGGGTGGAATGAGCACTTTTAAAAGATGTTCCAGGATGTCTAGACATGGTGTTGGTGAAACATGACGAAAGCGTCAGGCATTTGAGAGCGCTGCAAATGGAAGCAAGAGGCAGGTGTCGGTGAGACATGCTGCGTGTCAGGGGCCTGCTCAGAGCTGCGATTCCACAACTGATCCGGACTCGTAAGGCATTTACTGTGTTTAGCCTCTCAAGAGTATGAAGAAGAGTTCATTATTCGATATTCACATTTCTTTCTTCTCTCCTTTCTCGCAAACTCTCCCTTCCTCTCCTTTCACATCTACACGTGTGCTGCTGTATATATATCAGTAAAAGAGGTTGCATGAATTAGTGATAGAGGACATAATGGAGGGGTTTCTTGAAGGCGCGGCTGAAAGGCGTTACAACGCTAACGTTCCGCACCGATATGAGATCACTGACCTGACTGCAGCACTTTCCAGGAAAGTGAAAAGAGGAGAGAGGACGTGAAGCAAGTGAGGGAGGGAGAATGTGACTGTCACTGCCTGTGCACACACACAATGCTCTAATGGCCTCACACTTAGAAAAGCACTCACACACGCCTCTCTCAGTGCTGTGAATAAATATTTTCTCTCTTTCTTCCTCGTTCCGGCATTTTAGGTGATCGTGCGCTCAAAGAGGACGACATCATTTAGTACTATTATTTAATTGCTTAGTGATGATCTGACAAATGCAAAGCAAAATGGCAATTATGCAAAGCAGATAAGCCATTGCTGTTTATTTTCTAATGTGTTTGTGGCTGGTAGATGAAAGCTCAGATTTAAAGCGCCGTCGTCCGGTGTGGTGTTGGTGGGCATGTGTGAGCTTCAGGGCGAGTGAGTGAGCAATGGTGCTTTTCACTGAAAGACCAGCTTGAGTGCAGGATTCCTCCTTGGGCTACAGGGCTTTAGTGAACCTCACTCCATCAGAGAGTGTGTGTGCGCGTGTGCGTGTCTGTACAGGCCCCACATCTCAAGATGCTTGGCATGGCGTACACGGCCGTCATGCTGACTGTGCCCATCAATCAAAGAGACATAAAGCAATATGGACAGCAATTAAATCAACTAATTGAATCAAAACTCAAATTAAGCCACCAGCCTGAGTGGTTTGTAATTGTAAATGGCATGAGCCTTCCATCCCACTGGCTTAAATTTGAGACCTGCGCCTTAAGCAACTATTTAACCAATTACTCTGCTAGCAGTAATAGACAGTCTTAATGCTGGCAGAATCTGAGTGATTTTGTTTGACTTGGGTTTTTATTCAGAGGCTGTGGTCTACTTGTAGCCCGTGCGATAAATTAAGAATCAGTCGTGTTTATCTTATTGGATTTTGGCCACGTTTTGCCCATTTAGCACATTTGAAAAGTTTGCTATCACTGTATACTATTCAGAACCAGTTCAAATAAACCAATTGGTTTACAAAAGAAGTCGTTTGAAAGTCATTAGTGGTGTTGCTAAGGCGAGCGTCCCTATAAAGTGCACGCCCACATTTTCAGCTCGACTGCCCCTGGAAGTGATTTCCCCTGTCATTTTTTACTATAGAGATTCCTCATGCTAGACTTCTAAGGCATGATGCAAGCCAACCAGCTCCAAGGTGAGCCACAACATTACAAACTTTGATTTGAAGTTTGAAAAAAAAACACAAACAAAATTACAACATTTACTGTAATGAGGGAAATGCAATCCCATAAGCACTGCAAATGCAGAAAATGGCATTCAAAAGTTTGGGGTCTGTAATTTTTTTTTGAATAAATTAAAAAAAATGTATTCAGCATGGATGCATATATTTGATTAAAAGTGACATTTATAATGGCAAATGCATTTTTAATGGAAGATATTTTTTAATTCAAATAAATGCAGATTTTTCTATTCATCAAATAATCCTGAAAAAAAAAACATATCACGGTTTCCACAAAAAATTAAAAGGATAGTTCACTTTGAAATTAATTTTTGATATGTTTTAGCTTACCTCAAGGGCATCCAAATGAAAATCAATGGAAAGCAGTAAAAGTTAAAATCTAGTTTATATTCTACATTTGTAGAAATAGCTTGAGCCATTGTTGTTTTAGACACGGCAGACATTAGCATCATGTGTCCGGGAAACATTTCCTCATTTTCTCTTGCTCTTCCGACTCATCCGTCGCATTATTGCAGTGAAAGCAAGGAAAGGAAAGAGTATATCTGAGAAGAAATGAATCATTTAAATCTATAAGTGTATGTGTGGAGAGTCATTCACACCTCTGTGGTAATGCTACACTAGAGCCTCGTTGAGTTCGGACATTACATGCAGGAACATGAATATGCTTTCATTTTGACACGCACTAAACTCACTGTGTTCTAGTTAGAAACACGGCAGCAAAGTGAGATCTGAGAGTGTGGTCGTGTTCATAAATGTGATTAATTTTTTAGGACTGTACGTTTTATCATTCATAACTCATATTGCTGTCTGTCACAGTCCTACTTTTTAGGCTACACTCACTAGATTTCTTTCTGGGGAAAAAAATACTGTTGGTTGCTATGGTGTTGCTAGGTAGTTGTTAGAGTGGTCGATAGTAATGAAAAGCACTTTCTGTGAAATGATCATGAAGTGAAAGAGTTTGTTTGGTCTGTCTTACGTTTGTAGCCTCCGGGCCGTCTGCATGCTGAGAGAGGATGTCTGATCCCTCACACGCATCACTGTGGCCTCCACCAATAACTCGGCTCTGGTTCTAATGAGTAAATGAGAAATGTACCCTTGCTGGAGGATGGTATGTGCCAGGGCAGCAGAGGTTACAGTAGGTTTTCATTATATTTAATTGAAAGCACAATGGAGGCCAGCCACCTTTACCTGCACCGCTCTTGAAAGTTTATTCTGCATTACCATGAAATATTGAGACTATCACATGTGGGCTGGGCTGAAGGATTGAAGTTCTTGCCTTCCGTCCTCTCTGATAGGGTCTTGTCAGTTTGGCACTGGACTTTGCTTCCAGTCCGGAAAGGGTCACTCACACACATGACTATTAATAGCCCAGACAGAATGAGTGAACTGGATACAGGATGAGGTCCTGTTGGAGTAATAGTGCCCCATACACACTCACCATGCCCCTCAGCTGCTAATGCACACCTTTTGACGAGGAAGGCTCTCTTAATGGCAGCTTTACATTTGAATGATAATCTCAGAGGATCTGTGAAATACTGTAACAACTTATCAACTGTGTGTGTCTATGTGTGTGTGTGTGTGTGTGTGTGAGAGAGAGAGAGAGAGAGAGAGAGAGAGAGAGAGAGAGAGAGCAATTGTATGTGTGTGTTTAAAAAAACTTTTGCTCATAATTTACTCACCCCCATGTCATCCAAGATATCCATGTCATTTTTCTTTCAGTCGAAAAGAAATTAAGGCTTTTTGATGAAAACATTCCAAGATTTTTCTCCATATAATGGACTTCAATGGGAACCAAACGGTTCAAGGTCCAAAAGACAGTTTCAGTGCAAACTGTTCAAAGGGCTTTAAACGATTCCAGGACCTTTAACCGCTCGGTTCCCATTGAAGTCCATTATATGGAGAAAAATCCTGGAATGTTTTCATCAAAAACCCTTAATTGCTTTTTGACTGAAGAAAGAATGACATGGATATCTTGGATGACATGGGGATAAAACTCTTTACATTCGATAATCATGAAAACAATTCTCAGGGAACGGTTGACTAGTACCAATGTGTTATTAGACCAAATGTTCATTTTGCGCCAGAGTTCTCCTTTAAGAACCTTTTCATTTTTTAATATATTTCTATATGGGTAGCCTAACTTTATGCTTGCAGTAAAGTGATTAAAAGTAAAGTGACTAAAGTGATTGTTTCATTATTCATACCACAACAGTAAATAAGTGTGTCTTTATAAACGTTTTACAATACATATTATCTTGAAAGATACAAAGATTTTTAATTGACAGCAGTATATTTAACCATGTCTGACAACCAAATAGTTTTGTGGTCTTTAAGTGGTCTTTAAGTTAATTCCACAGATTTATATATACACTAATTATTTAAAACTATACTGACAGTATCATAGTTATACAAATGAACTAGATAAATGCATTTATTTCCATTCAAATGGATGGAAACTGATAAAAAAAAATCATGATGCTAAAAAGATCCCCTATCCTGTGGCTTCCTCTAGTGTACAACAATAATATCACAGCCTTCGTCTTTCATTTAAAAATGGCTGATAGTTGTATAATTTGATAAATAGAATTTGCAGTTAGTATCATAAATTCATTAGGGGTCCAATTCACCTTTGGCATTTGAACCCCTAATAACAAAATATCAATATCCAGGGAACACTTCAACACATTCTAAATGAGCTCTGTCATCTCAAGAAGAGTTAATAAAGAGTTAGTATAAATAGTATGCAGTCTACTTGGAAGACATAAATATGCCAAGTTTTAGTGCTTTAAGTTTTAGATCAACAAAATCACTGAGACTTAAGACTTATCATGCTTCTTAACAGATGTCTGTATGTGGGCATTACCGAAGGTCACCCAACACCCTATTAAGCATATACAGTTGCAAATTTACAGGTTTATTGGCAACAGTTACATACTTTCAGCTCTTTTTAATGAACAAATCCAACAAAAGCTCAACACAACAATTGTTTCAAGTGTTTTCCCCCAAATTCAACTGAAAATGCCTTTTAATGACTTCTGCAGAATCAATGATTCAACCCCCTGAATAGAATACAAAAAATCAAGGGCTTCATTAGGTGCATCAGGTGTGCTTTAGATAGAACACATGAATGGAAAAACAATTGAACTGGTCTACACTGGTTTTGCTGTGTGTTTTTAATTCACCAAGAACCCTCTTCATATGAGAGTGACCTGTCAATGAAGTTTGCTATACAGAGCGTGAGCAACCACACAGCAGATCTTTTTATGTCATCACATTTAAAGCACAGATGCTACAATATGGTACAGAAAACACTGGTTACAGTAATATTTTATACTGGGATAAATCTGGCGTGGCACCGTTGCAATAGTTTTTCTTAGGCTGGCAGTTGCCACCCCGGTAGATCCGCCCTGCTACACTTACCCCTACACATGCATTTAGCATGTCAGGCACAGAAACATGACCTGGAGAGAAGAATGACAAGAGACTGCTAATCAACTGCAGCTGCGTCCATGTTACGGTTTTGCAAACAAGAAACTGAACTCTTAAAGGGTGTACATCAGAGTAAGTTACACACTCTGTCCCATTTACCCCCCTCTCGCTCTTTCTCTCTCCCTCCCTCCCTCCCTCCCTTATAATGGGGGCACAAATTGGGTCCACTCTCTCATTGGCATTTACATTGGCACAGCAGTCTGATGAAGGACTCTTTTGGTGCTTTGATCCTGTTTGGATTCCATCTAATGATC
Source organism: Pimephales promelas (assembly GCF_016745375.1). The sequence goes on from NW_024121166.1 coordinate 8,529,947, forward strand.
AGCTGACTCCTCCTCAATGAGCTGCGCTCAAGCCGCATGTTCTCTGTCACCGAATTGTGTTCTGCCCTGAGGGAGTCTAATGTGTAAGCATGCGCTGGTTACCCACAGCAAACAGCGTTCTAGGATCTAGCTGGACTGGTGTTTACTGCCTGTTTGATCATATTGGAGCCTGGTTTCTGGGGACCAGGCTCTCGTGGTGCAGCCGCAGGGGCCCCACAACGATCAGACATGCCTGCAGTGATGCAGAGAGAGGGAATAGAAACAGACAGAATTGTAATGTCCATATAGTCAATTAAATAGTTTTAGGGGTTAGATTTTTTTTTTTTAGAAGTGTTTAATATAAAAGAGAAGGCTGCTGGTAGATAATGAATTAGATCTGTATTTACAACTTGTGACTTAACCAATTTATAACGCATGCATGTATAAAGTAGCTGTTTTTTTACTACTGCTTGTGTTTATCTAACATTTATCTATAATTTATTTTCATAATTTTATGTAGACTTAATAAGACAAATATTCCTAGCTTTTGGTTTTCGTCCTTCAAATGAAATCCAAATTAAATTTAAAGTAAAGTAATTATATAATTTTATGAGCTACCATTTAATTTGTAAAATATTTAATTTATTGCATACTACTATAAATGAACTGCTTTACAAATTAATGGTATCATATTATCCTATATTTAATTAAATTCAGTTCATTGGATTTTACTGTAAAAGTACTTCATCTATTTATATATTTATGGATGTATGTGTATATATGGATGTATGTGTGGATGTATGTGTATATATATATATGAATGTATGTATATATATGTATATATACATGTATGTATGTATATATATATATATATATAATATATAGTGTATACAATACATATATATTATGGTATTTTATATAATTCTACTATTAAAAAATTTAATTTATTGGATTTTACTGTAAATTAAATACTTAAATTTACTGAATTATAACAAAAAAAAAATATTCATGCATTTTATGAATATTTATAGGCTAGTTCCAGTGAAAAATGACTCATACCATGATAAAATATTCTGGTCATACTCCTCACCCCTAGTGTGTGGCGTCATTATTTACACTGCACTAAGGCCAAGAGCACAGTTTCCAGCGGAAACTTATCACCGCTGGCTCTCTGCCTTACATGCAGATTCACAAACAAACACACACCGCCTGCGGTCCACAACAGTGCATTTCTCCGGTGCAGGTGTGGGCCCTGACCATCTGCATCCTCCCTGTAATTAGTAGAGCGCTGCGTGGCATCATGTTTATTTGCTCTGAGTGGTGCGTATGCCCAGGATGCGAGCGGGTTTGCTCTGCCACACTGTGTGCCTGTGCTATCTGCTGGGCACATGAGGAAAAGCAGAGTCACCGTCTCTTCCCTGGCACACTTCTCTAGCTTTGAGCCTGTAGAACAGGATTTACGAGCACCTGTCTCAGGGGTATGTGCACCAAAGCAAACAAACAGCTCCTCTCCTCCACCACGAGCGCAAATCATCAGGGGGATGTGGCCACCCAGTACCTGCTATCATGTTAGCACCGTACAGTGTGTGTGTTTGAGATGTTCTGTATACACACCAGATAAAAACTGAAAAATTATGGACACGGCCAATCTGCCTCTGATGTATGTTCAAAACACTGCATATATCTAGGCGGTTATGAGTCTCTGCTGTCGGTGACTGTATACGATAGACAAAGTTTAACAACATGTAACATCCGCAAAATATACAATACAAATCATGCTGAGAATAACACTTTCCACGAGTTGCCAAAACACAGTCTTTGTCCTTTATAAACACAAATATTTAGGGCCCTAGCACCGATGGTGTGATAACCCTCTTGGAATTGTTCTGTTATGTATATATTTTTCTATTTAAACATGTCCTTTTTTGTTTTTGATTCAGTTTATTTATTTACTGTTTTTTCCCCATTTGATCACACACTTTCACCATCTATTAATTAAAGGGTCTTATAATATATGATTTTATTATTGATAGCATTGTGTGTGTATCTCTCTCTCTCTCTCTCTCTCTCTCTTCTAGCAGCTTGTTTTGAGAAGTTTGGAAATTTCTGGAGTTGGAAAGTTTGGTAACTTTTATGAGAGTTTTTTTTTTTCTTTTTTCAGGCCGCAATCTGTTAGCTGCACCATTAACTAAACATTGACTTATATTAAAGATAATTTAAACAAATGCGAATTGTCTTTTTTAGATATATTTGTAATATTTAATATTATAAAATATATTTGTAATATACTGTACTTTTTAAAATCAAGTCATAATGACAATATTCAATCCAATGATGATTCTAATGTAAAGTAGCCTACTTGGGAGTGACCTGTTGCTATGGTTACTTCTTCATGGGAAGCATTTTTTTTTAAGTATTTAATGCTCTGGCTATATATTTTTAATAGATCAAAAATATAGTAAAATGGTAATATTGTAAAATATTCAGAAGTATAATAAGAAGTGTTTTATTTTTTAATATACAGTATTTTCAAATGTAATGTATTGCTGTAATTGCAAAGCTTAATTTCCAGCCTCATTACTCCAGTCTTCAGTGTCACGTGATCCTTCCAATTATAATATATAAATAAAAATCACTCTAATTGGCTCATTTGCTGCTCAAGAAACATTTATTTTAATTATCAATGTTGAAAGCATTTTGTAAAAACAAACAAACATAAGTCTATCACTTTTGAACACTTTGGCAGTTTAACTGAACCACAACATTTTTTTCTTTTTTCTTTATTATATAAGGATCATTTTCCCAAGATTCTTACACAGTCCTGACATTGTTCTGAAATGTGAAGTATTGTTCCACTTTTGAACCACGTGTTCTTCCCTGCATTGCAAACACTTCATTTATATTTAATAGAACTGAACAACTACAAGTAACTTGTGGGATCTGTCTGTGTATTTATTTAACTAAATTCTACTAAATGTACACTCTCACATAAGCGTGTGAATCATGTTTATGTTGTTATTTGCTTCATCTTCCTCTCTCTCTCTCTCTTTCTCTGTGTGTGTTTTGAATGCAGCAGAGCTGCAGAGGGAGGGAAGCATCGAGACTCTCAGCAATAGTTCTGGCTCCACCAGTGGCAGCATTCCCCGGAACTTCGAGGGCTACCGATCCCCTCTCCCCACTAATGAAAGCCAGCCTCTCAGCCTCTACCCCACCGTATTCCCCTAAAACCAGCCGTCCCGCCCAAGGAAACCTCTGTGTCGCCTTTTGGACTATCTTGACATTACAACCACAACACATCACCCCATGAGAGAAGCCACACACTCTCTCTCTCTCTCATTGTGTTTTCATACCATCTATGTTTTCTCTATTCTTTGAAACGTGGATTTTCCTTTAATCAAACTTGGCATGCAGGAAAACCCTGTTCAATGAGGCCCAGAGTTGACGTCCTTTGTCATTCACTCCCCTTGTAGATTAATTTCAATAATCTCCGTCTGAGACTGAGTGCACGTATATATTAACCTTGATGGGTGGGATGTATCTTTGAACGGATTGTTGCCACTTTTCTCAAAGACGTGTCATATTACCAATATCATTTTCAAAAGAAACTTCCAGTGCGTATCTTTACTGAGAGTGTGTGTTCATAAGAAAAGTGTCCTGATTACCTCTCAGTAGTTGAAGTTTAGATTTGAGCTTATAAAGCATTATGCTGATTTTTTTTTGTCTCGATCAACATGCTATAATCAGACAAATAATATGTTTTAGTAGATGTACTGTAGTTAACATTTGAATTGATTTGAATTTTTTAGGTAATTCAAATTGGTTATGTTTACAATTTATTCTTGTGTTACATTATAGTGTTTGTTATTCCACACATTTCTTTCTGTATATTTGATTCGCTTGTTTTTAGTCCGTTTCTTGGACTTCTTCTTGGCTTTATAAATTCATTGGATTCAAATGATTCAGATAACTTTCAATTTATGGATAAATGTGAAATTGATTCTTTCTAAAGGGAAGTTTGTTTACTAATGCTTCCGCATTTGACCGGCTTTATAGGATGTGTGCGAGGCTGATGTTTATCGAGGATCCACAGCGAGTATCATTCGGCTCAGGTGATTTAGACACTACCCACATTTTTTTTTAAAGTAGTTCCATTATTGTGATCATTATCATCAATATATCGTTTTGTATTAGCTTGTTCATTTAACTATTTTAAATTGCTCTGTTTGATGAATATCTAATTTGCTTGACTGGATGTAACATTTTACACACACACACACACACACACACACACACACACACACAACTATTGATAATTACCAATTAAACTGATTTAACAACTGTGAATAAACGGCCCAAATCATCAGACACTTAAAGAGCTGCTGTAGGCTGACACCTCTGTGCATGAGGAAACATGATGGGGTTATTCAGCATTATTCATAATAGCATTCAAGTTGGCATGACTTTCAATCTGAATGCAGTGCATATGCTTTGTATGGACTATGATATTTTTTGTAATAATTCTTGCGTAATGTTATCTTGAAGTAGGAATTTATGCAAGTGAATTGAACACGTCTTCTATACACTTGTGTGTTTGCTTAATACAGTATATGCATTTTGACTTTCACCGTTCTTTTCCCTTGTTAACTTGCCTTGCTTTTTCTTGGATATATTTGTTATACAAAAACAATAAATGCATTTAAATGACAAGATATAAATCTGGGCTTGAGGCTACAAATCGCAATCACTGCTTTTGTTTAGGGAACTGTTTTTTATCATCATGAATCAAGTCCACAGGCTTCAGGAGATGGGCTGAGACTTCCTCCGCCGCTGCTTTAACTGCATGCGTGTAAGCTTTGTTTCGTGATATTGTAATTTCCAGCACCAGCTGTGTGTTGTAAAAATTCATCAGGAATTTATCAAAGTTATAAATGTGCTCTTATTTTGAAATATTTGAGATAGGTAACAATGTATAATAACAAATGCCAATTTCTTTAATGACAATTATTTTATCATTCAGCTTAACCTGATGCCCAGTGGACAGACAAAACCACTACCAAAGTCATTGTTGTGTCATCACAGTGATATTTATTGTGCCGAGTCAGACAAGCAGAGATATGTTGCATGCAAGGAAGGATTCAAGGAAGAGGTAATTTTTTCCACTATTACTACTGAACTCTTAACCCTCACCAGCATCTTCAGGTGTCTTCTCAACACTCTCACCTTACACACACAATCACCCTTAAACAGAAACGCACAGTGACTCGAAGAGGCGACGTGAAGCAGTCGTCTAGATGGTGTGGAGGACGGTGGCAGAGCTCACACTCTCCGTCTGAGTAGGTCAGTCCTCGTTTCTTTCTGTCTCCCTCCAGACCGCCAGTGCCACCTTATCACCGGTCCGACAGCCTATAAATACCAACAGAAGATAGCATACGTTTCAGTGAGGAGTGTCAGAGGTTTCCTCCTCTCATGCGGGGTCAGGAGGCTGCTGTGGAAATTAGTACATTTAGTCTATGAACAGTCTGCCGTTTAGTCGCTGTGGCACGGATACACAATCTACCAGCGTCACTCTGTCAAGGTGGTTGGCAATTCATGTAAGATTTTGTGGCTGTTTGTTCCAAAACACTCCCCCACACTCCATGTATCCCAATGGGAACGGTCTCCATTCAGTAACAGGCTGTTTTCTGGAACGGCTGCTGGTCTTTCCCCTCTTCAGAGGTTGTCCATCTCTTAACTACTATTTGAACTATATGACTGCTCCTCCAGAAAACATAAGATGTCTTTAAGGGGATAAAAGTAGAGAAAACCATGAAGTATCTTGGAAAGTATTTTACTGTACTTTCACTGTTTTCTTGTGAAACATCAAACTTGTTTTTCAGCTTTTATCTATTGTTTGGCCTACCAGTCTATATGAAGAGTTCAGATGCAAAAGCCTCTAAGTGCCATTTGAAATTTTCTTCTAAAATGGTCGTTTTTATCAAGCTTGTATATTTAAGTTCAGTAATTTCACTTAAATGGCAATGAAGATTACCTATTAATTGCCATTTAAGTGAAATTACGGAACTTAAATATACAAGCTTGATAAAAATGACCATTCTAGAAGAAAATTTCAAATGGCATTTATAGGCTTTTGCATCTGAACTCTATATATATATTGTACTAGCTATTTTGATTATTTTATTCTCATTATGAATGTTTTAAATTTGAGTGGACCTGTTGAATTAAAAATCAACAGAAATGTAGAAATATAGAAATGAATTTATAAATCTCAAATACCTTGTTAATGTTATGACCTTAAAAAAAGTTTTATATTAAACTGTCAACCCTGTTACTTTTTACTATCCATATCCCAGCATAAAATGTTTTAGATGACTCGTTACCATAGAATGTTTTTTAATATTTTTTTAAAAATGAAAAAGCTGGCAGCATTTCGTGGAATAACAAACCCAAGACAATCTATTTTCGCGGATTTTGAGCCTAACGAGAGAGGAGCTAAAGTGTTTTCCATGTCATTTATTTGCTGCAGCCTATGCTATATGGGCCCATTTACGACTTAGATATGTATATACAAAATAAATACTTAAAACATGTTGATTGGAAGTTGTCTGCTGCCTTCCCGTAAGCCGCAACGCACTTTTGTAATCGCTTTGTGTTGTAATAGCCTATGTTATTTGTCAATCAGACGAGACGTGTAGCCTATAAAGCACTCATCTCTTCAACTGTTTGAGAGACAGTAAACTGAATAATGACTGAAAGCTCCTGAGGGATTTAAAGGGGTCAGTGTTGACATCAATGTGGGAGACACACACACTTTTTTTTTTTTTTTTTTCAATTAGCTGCTGAATAGCCTCGATTAGATCAACTTATCTTCAGGATCCCCACACCTGGACGCGTCGAGCATCTCAAGTCCTAATCGAAACATAGGCGTCTGAATGCTGTTTACTGACTTGCGATACACACAGCAAGAACAATATTTATTTATCTTCAAGTCATTCTCACTGAATAGCGCCGGATTGACTGTGGAAGGGGTGGTTGTTTTACTGATGTCCTCCCCCCATGTCCTCATTAATACAATAAAAAGTTAACTTTCATATTCGAAACTTTTATGTGCAATCTGAAGAAAAACAATATTTAGTATTTTAGGGAAAGTGTAAAGTATATTTAACAATACTAAATATAAAGTCGGAAAAACATGAAGTGAACGCAAATAATGCTATGTGTAGCCTATATTTTGATACTGCTCGAGATATTTCTTATTGAAGGTAAAATGACTTAAAATGCAGATCCATTTGATAGTAAAAAAAAAAAAATATTTGCTTATTGTGACTTGATATAATCACCAACGAGTAAAGTCAAGGTTGACTGAACCGATAAAAGCACAACGGTAGCTAATTCCTTAGATGTGCGTGATATTAAAAATAGCAATGAAGATATAGCCTACCTTATAACAGCTGTATTAAAATTACAGGATCTGCACGTGCCACGAAAGGAAAATAGATGAACATTTAACGAATGATTGTATTTCCCTAGTGTTTTAATAATTAAAAATAATTAATAAAAACATAGCCGATTATCAAAACTAGGCTACTGTATGGAACGGTGTGCTCAATGTAAAAACTAAATCAAATAAAATTGTTCAAATCAGCATTTCACTTTTCAGTTGAAACAGAAATTCAAAGACAGAATTTGTTAAATGTTGATTGAACGGAATAAAATAGCTATGTCAAACGTCATGAAAAAAGTTTAGATCGTGTATCACTATCAATTTGGGAGCTATATAATGCAATTTTTATCAACCACAAATAAATCTACAAGTCAAAATTCACAGAAGGGTAAAACACTTGTTGTATTTAGACGGAACAGGAGGCTTGATCGCTGAAGGGGAAATGATGGGTTCAGCATCACACAAGACAAAAGCTCAGGGGACCGAGAAAGTGTGTGTGTTTGTGTAATCATAAAGGAAACAAATATTCCACTGATTACTATTACAGTTTGACATTTAAAGATGTAACATTGCTGTTCAAGAAGCCTGATATGCTTCATGGCTTATGTAATTATATAGCCTCAATGTATGGCTGTATCGAATTAAAGGCTATTGCTTTGACTACAAAAGCATAATACAGTAGTCTGTTATTATTTTCAGGGTGTATAGGCTACTAATGTTTGCGAAATTGCGAATCAATTAAACATGTGTCATAAGCTACACGATTTAGCCTAGTATAAAATAACCAAACCGAGCCAGGCGTTTAGTGTTAAATTTATGCTTGTGAAAAAAAGTTGTTAAATGAAGATAAGGACTAGACCACATTTGAATGCTTGTTTTAGTCTCGGGTGATGACACACGGCACAGTACGGGGTGCAGAAGCAGGTACACTGATTCCCTGAGGTCATTAGAGCGCCCCCACCTGTTACCTGAAATACGTGTCACTTCAAATATTCTGCAGTCAAGATACGGCCAAATCGATTTTAGCGTCAATTAGTAGCAGATTTAGTCATTTCGAGCATGTTCGCAATTTTCAAAATTTTATGAGAAAAATTTGTAACGATTTCCTCCGGGCTACTGAATATTTACCAAAACATATAGCCTAGATGATGTACAATTCCCACTAGGCTATATACCCAAATAATTATCTTGATTGTTTTGCAGCGATTGGTTGTTGATCACACAGACCGTTTGTCCTTTAATGCCTGACACCAGTTTTATCCGAACCTGTTAGCATCCTTTGAGAAACTAATGTCTTAATCACTATTATTATATCCACTGAACGCCATGGCGTATTGGCTCTTAAACGTAGGCTATGTCATCTGTCTGGTAAAAGTATGCTAACATATAGGCTTACATGAGGCCTACATACATTTTTTAAAGCCTTGTATTTTTTTAAGTATTAGCTTATAGTTGTAAATAAACTGTTCAAAAAAGACTGAATTCAAAAAACGTACCATACTACTTGGCTATCTAGAAAAATATTCTCACAAATAGTAAAACCCACTTGTGTTGTGAGGACATCTATTCAGTGATTATCATTCATATAGGCTAGTTCATGTTTGGTTTTAAATCTCCTGATTTCATCAGGTTTGTGACATTATTAGGGTAGGGCTAAGGTTTAGCATAGCATCACATCGGAAAAAAAGACTGTCCTCACTATTAAGTTAACGCAACAGTAGGCCTACGGTATAATTTCGGAATGTGCTTTTGTGGAGTGTTGCCTATTTACTTTTAGAGAGAAGAAGAGTGAAAGAGAAGAGGCAGAGCACCAGCTGTCTTATAAATTTGTTGTTTCTCATCCATCAGGTGGCTATGTCGATGTGCAGAGGTTCGGCTGACTCTGTTGGGTGATACAAAATGGGCTATGCGAAGAGCAAATTGTACAATTTGGCAAAAATAAGCACGAGCATATCAAATACACTGCCCTAATGAAAAAGAGGAGACATGGGAAAATGTATCCAGGGTGTTTGGATAGGTAAGAATGGAGGAGAGAGAGCTGGACGGAAGGGAGGAAGAGAAGAGAGGGGGCTGCTAGCTGGTGCAGGCGCTGGGTATACATGTGACAAGGGGAAATATGAGGGACTTTGACAGGTCTTAAACGGTCTGGCGCCAAGGCCTCAGTCTACTGGCTAAATATAGCAGGAGAGATGATGCACAGAGATGATGAAAAGATGAAAAGAAGGAGCAACCATGTAAAAGCAGAAAAAAGAGCAACGGTCATTTAATGATCAGCCCTAGAGGATCATCTGGTTTCATATATGTGAAGGTATTGCAAAGGTTTGCGTTATCTTTTAGCAGGAACATATTCATTTCCTCAGAACCCTGGAAACACAATTAGACACATTGTCTTAACAGCGGACACCGTCTCAAGGACACACAAGCTGACAGAAGCAGATCATGCATAAAAGTTTGGGACCAGGCTATATTTAACTAATGAAAATGTTCTCTGCTCGAAGCTTATGCACACAGACACCGCTCTGACAAACCTTTAACCTTGTTTTTCATCATTACAATTATTATTGTTTTTTCGACGCCTCGTTGTTTTGGCAGTAAACGGTGGCAGCGCCGTGAAAAGTTTTTCAGCTTGAACGCTTTTTCAATTACGTGTGATAAGAACTCGGTGCATGATTAGCCTACATTCTTGTCGGTTTAGATGTGTTACAGCGGGGAAAAATAAATCTGCCGTAATTGCAGAGACTTTGTTGATGTAATTACTTCCTTAAGTGTATACATAGAAAAGCATTACCATGGTTAATCAGTTCTTAATCCGAATCACTCTCTCTGCGAAGCTCAGAGATCAACGACTATCGATTAGGCTATAGCCTACTGTTTCAACAACTTGCTGCAGGTAAAAGATTTCACATACAAAACAAATAATTTCATAAATAATCTTTAATATTTACACTAAAGCATGTCGAATAACTGTAGGAACTGTTTTTTTTTTTAAATGTCAGGAAAAAAGTTCACTAAACCAGAGTTTAGCCTATTATAGTTGCCGGTTTCTCCCCAAGAAGGATTTAATGTTAAATATATTACTTTTTTAACTTGTCAAATAGATTATTGTATTATTTTATTTTATGATTTTTTTTATGAGATGTTATCTTATTATGTTATTTATGTTATATTATTACTTATGTTATATTATTTTCTTGTTTATCATTTCATTTGGCTATTTAAACATCTGTCATTTGAAAGCAGAAAAACGTTTTTAAATTCATAGAGCTTTTGCCTAATATTGAACACATTCGTAATAATTAATTTTCATTTTATATTATATTTAGGCTAGATGATATTATTTTCACGAAAAATTGTATCCTATTTGAATGCCATACCTTTATTGTAGGAGCGTGCATATCCCATAATTGAGTGTCAGTTTCAATAAATCCCGCTGTAGTTGTCTGTTCACTCGTGACATCGGCAACAAGTGTCTGCCTACTTTTTATCGGTTTGCTTGGTGTAGATTTAACTATTCTTGTGCACAGTTATGGTGTTAATGTGACATTTAACTTCTCAACAAACAATAATGAAATTGCAATCTATTCTTATTATCCTTTAATATTTAATACCCAGTTCGAAAACGCAATATAAAATAATTTTACAAAGGTTAATTTAGCTGTTTTAAAGACATTTTGGCGTGAGTGGCAATCCACAATATGTCCGCTAAACCACTCTAATACACTAAATACAATTAATCCACTTTTTCTTAATACCAAAATAAAAATAAAAAAAAAAAAAAAACCTGTAGGCTAAACGTCGTCGCCGTTTTAAAGAACAGCTGCAAACATCACGTTTCTGTTCAGCTGTTGAGAAATACACGCTGCTTTTTTAACATTTCCGTAAAATAAGCGATGTTTAATGACTCTATTAGGTCCTCTCTGGCGCAGTAGGGGTTAACATGCAGCCTGTCATCGTGTTCTGCTGATTTGTATCGAAGTGTAAAGGTGACAACATTCCGCAACCGGTTGAATCCGTCCGCACAAAAACATAGATTGGCCATTGATGCGTTTTAAAAATATTGGAACTAGGCCTATATATGAATGCGATATCTGATGGAAAAGTACGTTGACATGTTAACTTATAATGATCACAAGTCATTTGGAGACAAAGAAGGCAAGCGCAAGCCAAAAGTTTGGCGTAAATGCTAAAGGGATTGGAGTGCACTGTTAGAGGATTTTGGAGTAAATATGAACTGACAAGAGACGGTTCTTACTGCGGTACGTCAGCCGACTGGCGCCAAGCGGCTATCTAACAAACCCAATCCAAGTAAATCTAGAGTCCACGAATGGATTTCTTAAAGGTATAGACTACACTCATGGCTCGACCCAGTGCTGAAACTACAGGTCGAAAGTAGACGGTGAACCTTTATAGTGGTCTGGCACTTGATGTAGCAGCCTAGCTGTGTGTGTGTGTGTGTGTGTGTTTAAGAATATAGTGAAGCAGCTTTTTCCGATCTCCTAAATATTCAGAGGAAGGATAATCTGCGCACAGAATGTTTGTAGCCTACTTTTGTGAAAATAAAACATTTACATTCCCCAAACAGTTGTCGGCTATGTATAATAACATATAGAAAATTAAAAGTAGCTAAACAACCGCAGATGCTTGTTATAGTTAACAGTTAAGAGTAATGCAGCACTCACCAAAATGATCTTTATATTGGTCTTTAGATTCCATCAACCCTCTTCCTCTTTCTTCAGTATAGCGCGTGGCTGTGCGCTTTGAATGACCCGGGGCAGAATTTAAAGCACCAATGTCCGGTTATTGGCTGCTGTTCCTCACATGAAGTCAGTGCACAATGACACACGCACAAAGTACGGAAATAGTTATTCACATAGTAACGCACAAGGTCCTTTGGCTGTGAGTGTGCAGCGCTATAACAAAATACCCGTACGCGTCACTTTGACATATAGGTTACAGCGAAAAGATAAACGCTGTTTGCTGTGTTCCTTGTGTTTTTATTGCGAATAGTTATTCTCAATTTATAATGTTTTAAAATGTTCTACCAATGAAAAGCACATAACATTTTTGCGATGATCCGGCATAACAATTTTGACTTTTTTATTTACACGTTAGGCTAATCTTAATTCCTAAGTTTTCAGTGTATCTGAGAGTGAGTTTTGTTCTCCGAACAAGGAGGCATCGTAATTATAAGCGTAAGCCGACGGAGGTGCAGTCTCCACCGGCTAAGCACTGAGGGCTGACCCGCCGCTTGGCTTGGAGACGGGGGTGGGATTTCCCGATCTTTTCTGTCATTGGTTAATATTTTATTCTGTTGACATGTTTTCTTACTGCTAATGCTTCCGACACCTTCTTGTCCACCCCCTCTCCTTGAGCCTGGCCGGAGCTGTCAAAACCACGCCTATGGAGGCCCACAATTGGTCCAGAAAGCGTAAAATCAGCAATCAAGGGGGCTTGGTTCATTAGTGCTGGGATCAGAGCAGGAAGGACATGTGAGATAGTTACAGTTGTACAGTGGACAGAGCAAGATCTAACCATTTCAACTCCGTGTCTGCGTAGAATGACTGCGCTTGGATGGACATCCGCATCGAAAGAGTAATCTTTTTATGAGAGCAACTGTTGGAGAACAGGAATCCCCAAATCTGCCTTCAACGCGTCGCTGCTCTCTCACTTTGACTGATATTATTACGGGGACTTCGTGGAAACTAGCAGCTACGGGAGTTAAGGTGGAAGATCCTTACCACTGTCTTTGCTCGCCTTTTCGCGATTCGCATTTTGCCAAAACTGCGCTTTTCCTTTCCGTAGTGAGACAATCTATCGTCTGGATACGCGCTCCTTTTTGTCAGAAAACAACACGAAATATATTTTTCACTACGATTGTTGGATGCACCGATGAGAGATCCAGTTTTTACAGGGACTGCGATGGCTTACCACCCTTTCCACGCTCACCGGCCGACCGACTTTCCAATGTCAGCTTTTCTCGCGGCCGCGCAACCCTCCTTCTTCCCGGCGCTGACCTTGCCTCCCGGGACTCTAACAAAGCCGATCCCGGACCATGCCCTGGCCGGAGCCGCGGAGGCAGGGCTCCATTCTGCTCTGAGTCACCATCATCAGGCAGCTCATCTTCGCAGTCTCAAGAGCCTGGAACCAGAGGAAGAGGTTGAAGACGATCCAAAAGTCACACTGGAAGCGAAAGATCTATGGGACCAGTTCCACAAAATAGGAACAGAAATGGTTATTACGAAATCTGGCAGGTGAGTTCACAGTTGCTCTGTTTTTAGTATTTTGTTTCAGTGTTTATACGAGTGAATGCTATGATGCACTCCCCGTCTCATATATATTCCGCCGTCTGGCGCAGGGGTTAACAACATAAAAATATTGTTTCGTTAGATGGCTGTGTAGTTCACCAGGCCCAGTAAATTCACTACCAAATCTCTGTCTTTTGCACATCGCTCTCGTAAGTCATTTAACGTTTTGCACCCTGAACTGGCTGAGCCAATTATTGTCAAAGAGACTGTAGAAATGAATGCCTTACTATTAGAACATGCGTTGGATTTATCTGCTTATTTGACTTATGAAAACGAAATGGGGAAAGTACAAGCGATGCGTATTCTGTGGCTAAGCAAAGGGAAAATAGCTGAGGCTTTATGCTGCTTAGGCTATATCAATATCCACAAATATTGACTTTCAAGGTACGGTGTGGCACAGTTAAATCGTGCTTTAATTTATTCGTGGTCTGCCTGTTCTGAGGTGACAATATTATATCCTGCCACTGTCATTGAAGGTGTAAGCCTTGCGGCGAGCTAAATAGTCTGCAGCTGAGTGGAATGTTAATATATATATATTGATATAGACTCGCATATGGGCAGCATAAAGCATCAGCTATTTTCCGCATCGCTTGTACTTTCCCCATTTTCGTTTTAGTATACATATAATGCCGTTATATATATAACTACAAAATAAATGTAGTTAAACTAAATATTATCCCCGATAACAGTTAATTATTATTTGGTTTTGTTGCTAAAAAGTTAAGCTTGCATTTGACCACATATTTATTTAGGCTATTTTTGAATAATTTGATTTATGGGAATATTTCCTTTTTCTTCAGGAGAATGTTTCCACCCTTTAAAGTCCGCATTAATGGACTCGATAAAAAAGCCAAGTATATTCTATTAATGGATATTGTTGCTGCCGACGACTGCCGTTACAAGTTCCACAACTCTCGCTGGATGGTCGCGGGGAAGGCCGACCCGGAGATGCCAAAGCGAATGTATATACATCCGGATAGCCCAGCTACTGGGGAACAATGGATGGCTAAGCCTGTTGCTTTTCATAAACTGAAGTTAACCAACAACATTTCGGACAAACATGGATTTGTAAGTTACCATTTTTTTTCAATAACCATTTTGTTGCGTTTCGTGTTGGCCTATTATAATTGTGCTGCTGTGTAATAATCTATAACTATAAATTTACTGCCATCTGTGGGTTGCAATGCTTATGATCTCAATGATTGTCCATGCTTACAATATCGCTGTTTATTCCTGTGTGGAGTGAAATGTGAATGCTCTAAAATATCAAATTTACTTTCTTAAAATGTATTGTAAGATGCACATTTATTTGCTGTCGTGACATTCATTTTTTAAATTTATTTTGTCATGTCTACAAACCAGATATGAGGTTCGTTCAAGTCATAATTTTATTCGTTATGAATAATGATCGAATTGTCTGCTTGGTTACGTAATGTAAATACTTCATCCTGAGTTTTTCTCTTGGCCACTGTTACTTCTATTGTTTATGATAGACGCAGAGCGCTATAACTTTTATGAGAGGGTGGAAGTTACCAAAAAAAATGAGGTCAAGGGAACGGGGGAGATCTTGAATCACGCTACAGTAGCTAAATGGGTTTACTATTAGCAACAGTGAAAGTGTATTTCGTCCTGTTTTGAAGCAACATATTGCATATAGAGCGACCTGTGCATTCTCTGGTGTGTTAGTTTCAGTGAACACTGTTCACTGTGCAATGTTGAGACAGATGCAACGATCCTGAACAATACTCTATGTGAGCAGTCAAATACAGTGTGTGCCCTGCTCCCTTACGTGACTTGCAAACAAATCGACTAGAAACAAATGGAACATTTACTGATTTACATGCATGCCACAAACCATTTGATATAGTTATATGGTCAAATAGAAAATATAGGGTTTGAGATCATATCATAGGCCTATATGGTCAAATAGAACATTTGCTATGTAGCATCACATTTTGTTGTTGTGAACAAATTGCTTCCTTAACTGTAAAATTAAGAAACTCTTATCTTATTTAATTATTTCAGATGTAATTTTTGTTATAATGATTGCGCCACAAAATAACTCATGTCTGTGTGACTGGTTTCTTTCTACCTGCCACTGGCACAGGCCTGTTGTTATGTAAGAACAATATTTCCACTATTACTAAATAGCTATATGCGGTATTTATTGACTAAATACTAATTATTTGAAACGGATAATTGTTGTGACAAGCACTAATACCTCCCATTCCTCTTCTTCTTATTAGACCATCCTGAATTCAATGCATAAATACCAGCCCAGGTTCCATATTGTGAGAGCCAACGATATTCTGAAGCTCCCGTACAGCACTTTCAGGACATATGTTTTCCCCGAGACTGATTTTATTGCTGTCACAGCTTATCAAAACGACAAGGTATGTACCCATATTTTGATTAATTTAAGCATTCGTTCTCTGAACCTTATAGATGTGCAATAAGCCTGTATAATGTAGCCTATATAACCTTACTATTCGTGTTTATTTATTTATTTATTTATTTTACACATATAAAATAATTGCATACTTACTTGCGTTTGTATAGTTTCTACGGCGTTTGATGAGATTTACTGTTTACATCGTACGTTGACCTCATCAAAAGGAGAAGTTGTAGGCTAGTAGGCTATGTGCATGCAAAATTATACCTTTAAAACATTTCAAATTCCTCATGTGTCCAGTGCTACTTTCAGCTACTGCTCATGTTAATTGTCGTCTGTGTCCGAGGGGCCTGGTGAGCTTGTCGGTATCGTAAAATTTATGACACAGTCACAATCGATTAGCAGGCACTTAAGCTCGCCGGTTTGTCCGGGAGCTACACTCGCTGAGGCAGAGCAATCAAAGCGGGCCAGTTTCTGAAGTAGAGGCCATCTAGCTTAGCAATCTATGAACTTTAAGGCCCTGGTTTCTCCTGAATTTACAGCCTACGGCGTCCAAATCACTTGGGCACAACGAAAATCGTTCTGTTACATCGCTTTGTATTTTCATGGAACTTGTAAAAACTGGCAATGATTCAAACCACACTATTAATTATTGATACGCAGGTCGGCGTCACTCATCTAGTTCGCCTCTCTCGTTCTCTGTTGTGCTGTAGAGAAACAATTTGACAAATGGAAAATGTTTATTCGTGGAATTTTCTCAGGGGGGTCGTGATTAGATATTTTTCATTAAACATTTTTAATAATTAAATTATATCCCCGGAGTAGTCTGCGTAGCGTGTTTAACAGTGTTGGGATGATAACTGATCAACACCACATATAAAGGCGCTTCTTTTACCTTTAAATTTTGTGTGAATAAGATTACTTGTGGATTATGAATTCGTGAAGCATAACAACAACACTACTGCGACGGATAATAGACGGTTGCTAATCATCATTCACAAACAAATGATAAATATAATATAATAAACACAACTATTTGTACTTTTTATTCAGATAACACAACTGAAGATTGATAATAACCCATTTGCCAAAGGCTTCAGAGACACAGGGAATGGAAGGAGGGAGAAGAGGTAGGTTTTACCTTTATTGTTCACATCCATTGTTTCGCAATGTAAATGGCCTAGGAACTGCAGAATCAAAGCCTTTTGTATTTTTTTAAACTGTGCATAGTGTGGGTAAATTCAGGTCATATTTCCTTGATTTATTATTATGTTTTTTTTATTTTATGTGTTAAAGGAAACAACTGACCCTTCCATCATTACGCATGTATGAAGATCAATGTAAAGTGGACCGTGATGGCGCGGACTCTGATGCTTCCTCAAGCGAACCTACAACCGGCAGAGATGCTGCTCACTCACCTGGACCGGTTTCCAGCCCACTTAGATTAAACCGGGGCAGCAGAGGTAAGTCTAAAACTATGAATAAATGATATAGCTATGCTTCACGATCACTGAGAGGAAACAAGCCTAAGTGTCGTATCGTTTACAAGACGCCAGATTATGCCTTCAGCGTTTTTCAAGACTATTTTAATAATTGACAAAGTCATTTTAATAAAGCAATGTGCTGATTTCCCAAATACGTTATAAAATGAAACAGTATAGAGCAACACATAGGGCATAGGCTAGCCCTGAACCAGGCTAAATTTCGTTTAAAAATATAAATGTAAAACTTTTTTTTTTTTAAATGTAGGCCTATAATTATTTCTAATATCGCATATTGGTCTCCTATTGTACAAGAGTTAGCCTATTAACTACATATTAATTCAGAGATAAAAATAAAAAAAAATCGTGTAGAAAAAAATCGTTAGCTTTGTGTTGGAGTGTTATGCCAACCCGATCTACGCATGGCATTAGGTGACTGTAAAATGTTATCTTCAAATATAATATCAACATAAGTTGGCAACTGCGTTTAATTTCGTCTTATATCGTATGGATAAAAACTTTTTTTTATTATTATTATTCATCAGACGACAAAACATGCACTGACAGTGAGCAGGAATTGGACAATCCTGATGACCGGTGTGGAGGATCCAGCAGTCCTGGACCAGAGCCTCCATCTCCATTCAGGTCGAGATGTGAGGACCGGGACCGGGGGCGGGAGAGGCCTGTTATGGAGAAGAAAGACGATTATCCGGAATCCCGAAAATCAAGCGATTCTATATTTAGCATAAGAAACTTGGAGAAAGACAAGCTAGAGAGCAGGCCGAGGAAAGACACAGACTTCTCAAAGAAGGACACAGAAAACGGTGGTCTTAGCAGCAGTAAAGAGAGCTTTTCTCCTCTGATGGTACAGACTGAGAGTCCATCACACTTTGGGGCAGGGCACCTTCAGAGTTTGGCGCTCTCCGGTTTACACAGTCAACAGTTCTTTAACCCACTAAACACCGGACAACCTCTATTATTCCACCCTGGACAATTTGGAATGGCACCTGGGGCGTTTTCAGCAATGGGAATGGGACATCTATTGGCTTCAGTATCAGGAGCTGGTGGCCTGGAGAATGGAAGCCTGTCGGCCCAGGGTACTGGGAGCACCACGAGTCCCTTTCCCTTTCATCTTTCTCAACACATGCTTGCCTCTCAGGTAAGGAAACTCTCGCCATTAAAATTTTAAATGATACGAGCTGTCTGGTTATGGAAGCACGCGAATGAAAACAGGCTATCTATCTAGCGATAGTTTTTGGTGAGATGCTCTTTGGTTTTATATAATGTTTTTTCAATAAATGGCCGTCGAACATTTTTATTTTTGTTTACAATTAGGCTACCTAGCCCACAAGGAAAATGCATTGTTTATATAGGCTACAAAACTTTTGCTTTTTGAAAACAGAAGATATTTTAAAATGTCATTGCAAAAGCTTCATTTAAATAAGGTCGATTATTTCCGTTCAGTTGACAATCAGCGATATATTGTTTTTTTAAATGAATAAATAAATTCGCTTGCAATTGAAATCGGAAGGATTGCAAACAGGTGGCTCTGGTTAATCTAATGAAATACTGGCTCTCTGAAAAATTCACCAAGTAGCAAACTATCGCATGTTCGGTGTGGTCAATATCCCTAACGAATGTATCTTATTACAGGGCATTCCGATGCCAACATTCGGTGGACTTTTCCCGTACCCCTACACCTACATGGCCGCCGCAGCTGCAGCGGCCTCCGCCCTTCCGGCGAGCAGCACAGCCGCCTCGCTCTCCAGGAACCCGTTCTTGAGCAGCTCCACTCGCCCTCGGCTGAGATTCAACCCTTACCAGCTCCCCGTCTCGATCCCTCAATGCACAAACCTGCTTACCACCGGATTGCCAAGCGGCCTAAACCCCTCGTCTGAATCGTCTAAGTGCGGGAGCAGGGAAGCGAGTCCTGTGCCTGATCACAAGTCAGGGGCGAGTCAGAAAAACGGCTCACCTAAAACAACAATGAAGGAATCCATCAATGAACTCCAGAACATTCAGAGACTAGTGAGCGGCCTAGAGAGTCAGCGAGAGACCTCCCCGCCTAGGGATTCGCCCAAGTGATCAAGCGTCCCCAAACCTATCCAGGGCATGACTTGAATTGCCAGAGGATTTTAAGTTCTCTGCGAAATATTTCATCAAGTACTGTTTTTTTGCGCATGGATGACTGAAGTGGAAAAAAGCAAACATTAGTCAACAAAAAAATAAAAATAAAAATAAAAAAGGCCTAATAAAATAAACCGTTGGACCTGGCGCTCTTGGTGGCGGAGATCTACGAAAGTGCTGCGAAGACAATCTACTGTGTAGCCTAAACTCTGTGTAGAACATGCTGACTAGACCACACCAATCTGTTGAAAAAGAGGAGTTTTAAAATAAAATACATTTTTATTTGCGTAATGTCAGTAGGATCACTGCTGGTTGGTTGCAATATCTAAATGGTGATTCACATAAAACCTGTGGACTGAAAACCACCAAGCTACATCCAAAAAAAAATAAAAATAAATAAGAAAAAAACATAAGAAAAAGAAATTAAAAAGGATATTTGAAAAGGGATTGACATGACAGTTGGACCGTTAGTTAAATCTGACAGACAGTTATACCTGAACTATTTAATGTAATTATTAATAAAAGAAACCTAATTCTGTAAATAAGCTACAAGAACCTAAGAATATGCAAATTGGTATTAATTTATTCAAAGCTGTGCAGTTGCGTGTACATAATATTTAGAGTTTAACTCATTGCATTTTTTTCTTCTCATTTTTCACTATGGTTGTTGTAAATGAAAGCTATAGCGTTTGTTGTTTGGAGACAGAAGGTGTTCCTATCTGTGTTAATCTGCCTGTGACACGTAATGAAAGCGTGTGCCATCAATGCATTGTAGCAGTCGCTGTAAAAACACTTATCACGCTGCGGGACTCACAAGGTTTGGGAACAGAGAAGCCTCAGGTTAATGTACTCCAAATGAAGAGACCGACATTCCTCTTCTTGGGATGAGTTTATATAAAGAAATATATGAAAGCGTCCCGTTGTGCTGGCTGTCCGGATTTTTCTGTTGTTGTTGTTGTTGATGTTGTAGGATTCTTTCACGATTTCAATAAAAAACAAAAATCAACGTGTTTAAATATTTTATGGCACTCCCTATCTTAATGATAAGCTGCATGACAGACCACAATGATTGGCCCGCATGCATTAGATAGGGAGCTTATGAGGTATAACGACAACATAAAAAGAAACATAATAGCTTACAATTTATTTTTTAAAAAAGAAGAAGAAAATAAAACAGCTACAAACAGAAAACAAGTGTTTTCTAAATGCATGGGCCAGCCAGACCCTCTATATCTGCTTATGGGTCACATGTAGCCTAATAATAGCCTAATAAACGTTATGTTTTAGAAGAAATAATCTGTGCAAAATAATATGTAGAAAAAATTGTTACAAATTATAAATGTTTTTTGAAGGGGGTTTCAAAAACGTAGCATAGGAGCCGATAGCAAAGCTATACTGCGCCCTCTGTCGTAGACTCGCGTCACTTCACATAATTTTACCCTCATCTCAACTTCAATAATGTGATTTTACCGCTACAACGTGTAGCGCTCCTATAGGCACGTCCAAACAATTTTAGTTTAGATATGTGTTTATTATTATTAGCCTATTATTATTTTACATGAAAAGGGGTCTAGCCATTGTAAAAATACAAATAGGCCTACGACACACATGCCTATAGCCATAAAAAATAGTAGGAAGTAGCAAAAATTACACAATATTCTATAATCTACTACTCTCTAATAAGCTAATAATAATAGGCTATAGCCTACCTCATCTAGTGAAATCCGAACTTTTTTTGGCTTTTAGTTTGCTATCTTTGTAGACAAAACACAAACGTTTTGTGTGTGTGTGTGTGTGTGTGTGTGTGTGTGTGTGATATAGGCCTTGTGATAATCAAATCCATAACCAAACGTAATGACAGTGTTAACGTTTGTTCAAGTTTTCTCTGATGATGACCCTTACAAAATAGCTATAGTGTCAGGCTACCTTTTGAGCGAACGAGATAACGGCTACGTCAACCGTGACTGAATTATAATTTAATTAAGGCTATATAATCTAATACTAATAATAATAGTCTAATAATAATAAATCGACTACATAATGGTACCAGAGACCAGAGGTCTAAATTTGAATTCTTTATCGTTTCCCGTGGAGTATATAGCCTACAATGTCACCTATTGTTGTTGTAAGTCTATTTATAGTCATAGAACTGCAATGGACGAGTATTTATAGAGAAAGATTGACTCGGAAGCAGAACTACGCTCCACTCTCCCCACCTCCTTTCCTTCACTCTCTTTGAACGACCCAGATACTGTAGCCTATGTTGTGCGCTTTTTGGCACCAATCATTAATGGTTTGAACGCGCTCAGAACACAGTTTATGCTGCCGAGTCGTAATAGATAAGCTGCACAGCAGAGAAGAAATAGGCCTGGCCTACTCTCATGTTATAGCGAAAGGGTTAAGTGCTGCGGATAGGAGGTTAGGGAGGATGAGAGTTTGGACGCCCAACCACTTTGGCAGCAGACAACCCTTTGTCCAGCAACCGGCGCCTGTCGCCTGCCTGCCGGCCATGCAGCTTCCCCACACCCGCGCACAAAGGGACAGATCCCGAGAGTTACAGCCCCTAATTAGAGATACCCCCTTGTTTCTCCTCTTTTCTTTTTCGTGCAATAACCACAAGCCCTCGTTTTCATTAAGGGGCCATTGTTAAACCCTGTTATATTCAATTAACAGACCGAACAACGCAACCTAACTCTTTGTCCAAACTAATCAGTCAATGACCAATCAATAAACTGCGATGACAAGCAATTACGGGCCTGGTACTCGACAAAAACCAGCCAAGTGTTTACATATTTAGCTTTAAGTCAACCAAATCGGAAATCGAGAAGGACCAAATCTTTAGTAGGTAAGTGACATTATGCATAAAAGCCAATTATCAGTTGTTTCGTATATATATTAATGGGAGAGAAAAAAATCCAGACAAAAAGACCATTGACAAGAAGCGGTTTCTCACAGTCGTCTGGGTGAGTTTATATCTGATCTGCAGAAGTTGAAACTGAACACTGAGAAGCTTGAAAATCTATGAAGGCACTGAGGGGTTGAGATGACTGGATGCTGATATCATTCAATACTACCAACTTCAGAAATACCATGTAAAGGAGAGCGCCTTCAGGCTTATTGCCATTATTACAGTACCACATCAACATTAAAGGTCACGTGCACCTGATCAATCACTACTGGTCTGTAGTCTTTTTTTTTAAGGACATACAGTCCACATGTGTTTTATGTCACTTCATACTAATATTTGGCCATTGAAGCACTTTTCAACACCTAAAATTACAATGAAATGTATTGTATAATTTATATGAAATTAATCAAAGTGAGAAAACACATTCACATATATTAATATTTAATATTAAATTCTTCTAATAGGCTATAATTTATTATGTCAGGTAACAAATCCACTACAAATGTTTACATTTGTACAATTAATTCATTACTAAACAATGGTTTGTTATTTCTGTTCATTTCCTTTTACATTTCTTAATGAATTGTTTGACCATTGTCTTAGCCCATTTAGTGACAACACTGTGTTAAGCGGATCTTTATCTCTCTTTTTTCTAGGCAATAACAGTGGAAATGTAACAACAACAAGCAGTGTTCTCACCAAGACAAGAAGAAATTGATATTAAAAAAAAAAAGAAAAAAGAAAAAAAGCCTATCCCTTAAGAAATACCCAAGTGGCAACTAGCCTGGCAAAGACACATATCAATCTCTTTGAATGTGGGTGGTGAGGAACAGTTGCTTTGAGAATGTGTTAGGTAAGATATGATGGAAATGTTTAAATATTACAGTGCACAAGACAAACGTGTAATTCTCACACACCTCCTTGTTGAAGCTTTCAAGCTTGAGTGAAGCTGTCAGAAGCTGTGTAGATCCTGGGGAGGAGGAGTCCCATTCTCACACAAGTTGTGCATTCAGAAAGGCTGATGGTGAGTTTCTCTGGTCTTATGTATTTGTTTTGTTAAATTACAAAGGCATTCTGTTAACACACAAGACAAAAAAAAAAAAAAAAAACACTTTTTGGTCAATCAGAATAAAAATCTGAACTAGTGATCCGTCGCCACCTTCTGGACATATTAATGAAAGGAAGTGATTACTAATATTATGTCTATATATGTTCTTGAATGCTTTCTTACAAAGCAATTTATAAAAAAAAGTGTAGGCCTACATTTACAACTTCACAACGTCAAAGGCAATTATCCCAGGACAGCAGAGAATTTACAACACAAATACGTGCACTGCAAGTAAACACATCACAAGTAGGCATCAAAAAATCAGAACAAAAATACTTTTAGTGAAAGAAAGCAGACAGGTGCCAATTATTGTGCATGTGAAAGTGTATTTATATTATAAAACCCAATACTGATGATTCATCATATCTGCACTAAAATTAACTTATTTCAAAATTTCATATTTACATTTTTGTTGCTGTTGTTGTTGCATAAATAAATTGTTCACGCAAGCAAAGTATAATTTATCATCCAGAGAACCCTAACCACAAAATGCCCTGTGTATCCAGTGGACTGTCACCCTGTAAATAGAAAATAAAATAAAACTAGCTCACTTTTCTACAGTACATGACACAACCACTAGGTGTCACAATATCCTTCTAACCATTTCCTTCATTTCTGTGCAAATCAAACAAATCTGCCTCAAAATAATTTTCTAATGACAACATTTACTAAGCCCAACCTCAAACCATTTTAAATACAGAGAAAAGCACTCAAAATTGGGATTGCTTAAAAGAAAGACAGAAGAATTCAAACATCAAAATTGACCATTTAGAAGCAATACAACATCAAATCTATCTTCTCAAACTCTTCACCACAATGTAGAAATATAAACAACTGATAAATACAGACTGCACTCAAATGGTTGTGATTACACTGTAAACCAATTTCATTTTCTGTTGAATCAGCCAGCTCCAGGTAACAGAAAGAGAGAAATGAATATCACCTCGAAGTCACCAGAGCGGCTCAGGCAACAGGCGTCTCCAAAATCCCACTACAATAGATGAAGTTAAAGAGGGATTTGTGCGCCTGACCCGTACTCGTCTACCCGCAAGCTCAGATCCTGAGATGAACACAAGAGATTACTAAAGACTAACAGTTGATCATGATGAACGAAGCGTCAGGCCAGGGAGGGTCAGAGACTAAACTAGTCAGCCCTTCTCAAAACATGCAATTCTCTCACACTTAAGAGGGTACATGCACAAGTGCCTGGCTAATTTATGGCCTGTTTTATTAGCTTGCGTATTGTGAATTGATTTAATAAAACAATCTTGCATTAATACCGCTCCCACAAACATTTCAATTTAAGTATAATGACTCTGACTTGTGTGTATAGAAAGGACATGTTTGAGATCATATGCCAGGTTCATTAGTGCTGAAGCAAATCCGGAGGTCAATGTTAAGGGTCATTTTAAGGGTCTCTGGGTATGTTAGAATAATATCCTCTGATATGACTGTTTGTAAGTGATATTATGAACCAAAAGGATAAACTATGGCAGCATGCCCTGACAGGATTCATCCAGAGAAGCATTCCACTGAAACCCAGAGCAGTAATAAAAGTTACAATTGAAGGTATCTGCAGGTGAATGTGAGTAATTAAGATTAACAATCATACAAACTTTACTTAAGTTGTCATGTTGGCTAAAACATAACAGGACATACTTGATGTTTTAAGAACATTAACAGTAGATTACAGGCCATAAAAATACATCCGTGTTATAGTTCATTTTATGAAACAATAATTAATTTGGTTGCACTTTATTTCAAAAGGTCCATAAACACTCTACCGTATAAAATGATATGATCAATAAGTTATAACATGTTTTTTTTTTCATTGCTTAAACTAATCAAAATAAGTTAAGCAATTTTTACGTTTTTTTTAAGTCAGTTTAATGCAATTTAAGTTGAAATGATTCAAACATCCAAGTTGTTTACTTAAAAATTTAAGGCAGCAAAAAACTTTTTATTTTTTTATTTTTACAGTAACTAAAAGTAACTTTTCAACTACATGTGAACTCATTTTTAAAATGGAGTTATGGTTAGGTGTTAGGGTTCGGGTTTTAGAATAAGCTGACATGTAGTTGTATGGTTACTTTTAGTTGGTAGAATGTATTATGGGGAGCGTCAAAAGAAAGTGTTTGCTGATAAGTACAATAGTCAACTAATACTGAGAGTTATTTGACATGTTGCAAAGGGATATAGTTAGTAGAATGTCTAAAGTGGACCATCAGTGCTACCATTAATTCTCCTTTTACATTTTTTATTTTATTTTAGATTTTAGGATGTCTCGCAAAGACAATGTAAATGAAAATCTAATTATCAGGCTAGAGTTTTGGCTTTGCTTATGACGTAATTGTGGCCCAAACACCAAGAACCACATTTTAAATATATGTTTCTCTAAAATGACAAGTATAGCAACCTCTTTGTGTCAATGTTGTGAAGCTGTGAGCTCTCTGGGATTTTTGGGGTACTGAATGCGCAATGTGTGGAGGACCACATTTATGAGCTAAACTTCATCCCGTGCCCTGAGTCACATGGTCAGAGGTCAGAGAGCAGCGCTGATGTCTGCGATTAGCATGAAGCATGACTGCCCACGAGCCATGTGATGTCTAATAGCCTATGTGATAAAGACACTAAATGACTAAACAACCCATTCACAATGACAAGCATAATAAACAGCTGAAATGAGCTAACGGCTAACACAACAACTGCTAAAGGCCGCACTTTTGATCTCCGGTTTATTGCAACAAATGCATGCATGTAGGCTATTTATTTATTTGCCAGACATTTACATAGTACTCCAGAGTATATACACTCTAAAACATGCTGGGTTGTTTTAACCCAATTTTGGGTCAAATATGGACAAACCCGAAATGTTGGGTTAAAAATGTAATGTAAAAATTTAACCCAACGGCTGGGTTAGTCCATATTTGACCCAAAGTTGGGTTAAAACAACCCAGCATTTTTTAGAGTGTAATGAGATCTATAAAATATAGCTACAACTTTTAAATGAATTTGAAATCATGAAATTTGAACTGTAATTTTGCACGTGTAGCTAATATAGCAATAAATCGAGCATTTCATTGAGCAAAACAGATAAGACAGAACTCTTGTTTGATTTAGAAGGTTGCTGCTGCTTAAGGTTTTAGTGCTATAACCCTAACAGACTATTTAAATCCGTATTTTCACTGAAACTACACGAAACTAATGACCCGTGATGTCGTTCGTGTCAGGTCTTTACAATGACGCCCTTCCCAACTTTCCATATTCATCATTTCCACTTTGCAAATCAATACTGCAGCAATACACAAATGTTTGTTGTTTGAAAGCAACGGTGCTTATTTGGGCCATGTGGAGGCGTTTCCTTAAGGCTGTATTCAAATACTCAGGCAGAAAAGAAGATGAATGACTCCATCTGTGGCTGACAGGTGCTGAAGCATTTGAGAATGACACCTGTGCAAGCCACGTGAGATTTCTAAGGATTGTGAGTAGAAATAAGTGTGGAATTTAAGGGAAAAGGTATAGTTTATAAATTGATAAATTGTATGCTAACGTTTGCATTTTAGGTAGGGCATATTCTGGGTCCTACACTGTAAAAATGAATGCGCTTTATTTAATCAAAATAATTGTGGCAACAGATTACAAGCAATATTATTAATTCAATTTAACAAATTTGAATTGAGTTATAATTAATCAAATTAATAACTTAAGTTAACCATTTAAAATTTGTTTTTTTAAGTACATTTAAGTCGCCATTATGGTGATCGGTGTTTGTTTTAGGTTTCTCCTTCAGTGATTCGGCTTGTGCAATATAAAATAAAGAGTTCTTAATTAATCTTTGACGTCTGTCAAAAATATCAGATATTTTTGTTTAATTTTTTGTTTTAAACTTTACTCGTTTTTAATGGTTAACTTTAAAGGAATAATTTGATTAATTTAATTTATAATATTGCTTGTAATCTGTTACCACAATTTTATTGATTAGATAAAGCGTAGTCATTTTTACAGTGTAGTGGTAATTTATGATAAACATTTATACGTTTCATAACTAATTGATGAACACATGACATCAGACAAACTTTTGGCAGAGGTTGAGGTATTCAGGGCGAGGAAGTAACGTTAAAATAAATGGGACAGCTGATTTCACGCAGCCGTCATTTTGAAATGGTGGGTGTGAAGAAAACCGGAAGTTTTGCCTTTAATCATAAGAGTCGCGAATGCGATGGCGTATTGTTGTGTTTAATGTAGAAATTTGTTATTCTAAAAATGTACATACATTTCTTTTATAGTTTAGACTATATACAGTGAAATTTATAAATTTGTAAATATATTTTTTTAAATTCAGAACATAAAAAAGAAGCAGGAACGAACTATATACATACTCTATATTCGATATTAACATCTAATAGTGTAAATTGCGGCAGCAGCTTCAGGTTGGTAGTCCTAGGCATTGTTGTCTATCTGTACTTCCAGGGTTCTTCCCACCAGAGCCTCGCTTTCAATTTCAAAATGGCAGCTGTGTGAAATCAGCGTATGGCTCCCAAATTACAGCATGATGCAGTTCCATTTTCCACCACAGATTTACAAAGGAAAACTGTGGGGCACTGTGGAGGGCTGCGCTGCCCCTACCGAATCGCTATGCTAATTTTAATACCCTGCTCACTTAAAATTGTCTAGAAAATTCGAAAAATATTTTTTTGCAGAATGCTGAACACCTTTACAATTTATTATTGATTCAGTTTATAGAGAGGTCTTTGTTTTGGAAGACTATTTTGGCTGTCCTCACATCCGAGCCGCGGCTGGTAGGCTATTTGTCAACTGTGGTGACTAGTTTAGCATTGCTTTCCCTAAATATTAAAGTTGTACTGCTGCTTTAACCATCTGTGCTACATCATATTGCAAATATAATATCATTGTACTTTAAAGATCTATCCGCGTACAGATAGGTAGACTATAGTGCCTTTGAGTTAGACATGGGTGTTAAGCTAAATAAACCATTTTAGTTTTTATATAGATTTGTTCTACAGCACCTTTACTCGATGACACATGACAGCCTCGGGTCAATGTTTTGTTCTACACCAAATCCTGTGTATAAACAGTCTGTTTGATGATGAAATGTGTCCATGTGACTGTATGACTAGATTTACAGAGTTATACTGTACTTTGGTCATTTCCCACCCATTTTTCTCTGAAAATGTATACATTTATAAATGATCCGTTTAAAATGATAAAGTTAGAGAACGTTTGTCATGTAAATTAATCTTGACCATTTATTTTAGGCTGAAAATCTTTTATATCAGTTCTTGCAACATAACTTTTAATAACCCAAATAAAATCAAAAAGAAATGGTGGCCAGACCATTTTCAAATGTTTTCAATTATATAAAGACCACAACCAAAAACAAATGAAATGCATCAGATTTGATCCAATCGCATTGTTTTGAACACTGTTTCTCCAGCTTAATCAGACACAGTCACTTTTCCTTAATTGGGCAGTCAGTATTTGTTTGTGTGTTGAAAAAAAAAATCTGTTCAGAACTAAATATATTTATGCTGTAGGCCATAAGTTTGTGTCAAAGTCAAAACCAAACCATTTGTGGTTAGATGGCTTATCCCACTGATCAGTGCTGCATTAGTCCAATGACGAAGAGAATTGATCTAGTCCTCTGTTACTGAACAACATGAATAGTACTATTCCAGGGGTATAAATAAAAATGCTGTATAATTAAAATGCACACTGAATATAATTATCTTCTAATCCTATAATGTTTGTTGAATCAAGTAAAAATATCAAAATCAAAAGGATATTAAAGGGAAAGTCTAAGGCACACAAAACTACAGTTAAATACTGTATGTACAACACTGATTAATTCTGCAAGTGATACATCAATGATAAAAAGACTGATCAGATGGTTCACATCATTGTGCATACTCTTCAGCTCATGACAGAATTAATAAATATTTGATATTACCTGGCAAAACTCTTTGGCTTACATTAAATGATAAGATTAATTCTTCCCAGTTAAACAAACACATGCGAACACTAGTGCCCAGTTTCACAGACAAGGCATAAGCTAGTCCCAGGGTGTTTGAGCTGTTTTACCTGAAAGTGACTTGCACTGTCACTGACATATCTTAAATTTTTTTTCTAAGGTATAAAGCGCTTTAGAAATAAAGGTGACGACAATTGTGATAAAATGGAAACTATAGCCAGTTAAATGACTCGATTTCAGAAAAAGTGCTTTAAAAAAAACATACATTAATAGAATTTCTTTCAAAAGAAAGCCAGCTTGCTGTACTGTGAAAATCTTCCCAAGCTTTCACTGCTCCACACACAGGAAGGGCTAATGGTGGAAGAAAAGACACAGCATGCGCGCTAAACACTCTGACTGCATACAGACATCTGAGCTAATGACTGTGGCAGTATGGTATGGGGTTATGCTGGTTCCAGGGTGGCGGGTCGGTCCGAGGTTTTACTATGAAGCCATTGTGATGTCACTGCTCTGAACTGACTATCTGCTGTCGGGTGCAGACAATGTCCTAGTGTAGAGCCAACTGCACATAATGCCCTTCTGAGAAATACAGCAAGCTGAGAAGAGATGAGAGCATCCTCACCCGATAATTTCATGCCAAAAACACGATACGGGGCACCGTGTTACCACCGTATAAACCAGTGTGAAAAGACTGGATCTGTGCAGGATACACAGACATTAGGAGGATTTTGGAAATATTTCAGATCATAATGCACAGTATTGAGGGAAGATTTCAGGTATGAGATAAGGGGAAAAGGGATAGAGAAATGTAGGATGACTCTGTTGAATCAAAGTCCCCTTCCTCCCCCCTCCATCAGCCTCTTTACTCTTTGTTGTTTATTAGCACAGACCCCTCTTGCCCATGACCAATTATACAGGCAAATGTTTTTCTAAGGAAAAAGAGCCTGCACTCCCATACCCATTAATCACTCACGGATGCTTCCATGAGGATTCTCATTCAGCTGACAGATATCCAGCAGTATTACTAAAAAATGATGTAAAAACCTTTAGTCAAGCAATTTTATTGTAAGAAACCGAAAATAGAAATGGGGAAAAAATCCAATGAAAAAAAGGAAAGATTTCTTTCTTAGAAAGACTGCAGTAAAATAATGTAAACTAATTATAAAAAAAGTTTGATACAATAAATTATGTAATTTATTATTTACAATAATAACAATAGTAATGTGTAAGTATGACTTATTTAACTTAGGCCTAAATACAACTATTGTTAATAATATAGATGTAATATTGTAAATGTTTAAAATAATAATTACAATTTTAAAATGTTCATCAGGACTGAGAACAGGCTACAAATCAAAAAGAGTCATAATAATAACATTTCTCTTCTCTCATACTAAATGACACTATAGAAAAGGCTCTCTAAGAAAATAGAAAATCTAGGTATAGGCCTATGCTATTCATAATTTTGTCCGTTTAAAACGTAAATTAATTAGTCACAAGATGTGCAATTTTACAGTTTTTTTGTTGTTGCAAAATTCGATAAAACATTCTCATTTAAGACTGTATCTGGCCCAGAGGAACAACGCAAAACTTTGTAAACGACATCTATATATTCATAGTTTTCTCAAGGTTTAAACGTGAATTTTAAATGATCATCACATTATTATTTATCACATTATTAATTATTGAATGAGAGGACTTATAGTAGCCTATCTTTTTCTATTTCCCCCTTCCGAAATAGATGTTATTAACGGCCAACATTTAGCGTGAGGCAGAGTGAAGGAAAAACTAAAGGTCTGGCGGTGAGGCATCAACTGTAACGTGTAAGTTTTGAGAGCATCGCTCAGTGTCTGTCCAGTCGGTAACACCCTGCCCTCAGTACATAAACTAACCCTACTGCTGTTCCTAATTTCAAGACCACGTGACGGTGGGAGTGAGTGAAGTTTAAATTCCCTTTCAGAGAGGCAGCTCAATTCATCCCCTATAAAAAATCATCCCTTTTATAGCGACATCTTATATAGCACGCTAAGGTATAACTTGCCTACTTGAGGATCCCCAAGAAAGCGCGCATCTTGAGCGAGTCCCATCCTGAGGTTCACACACACACACAGAAAGTGCGTCAAGATCAGTGAGGTGGAGGTAAGACCAATTATTTTCAATCACGTGTGATAACGGTAATACACAGCAAATAATTCCTGCCTAAAATTGTTATTCCTCACGAGAATATTTTGTGCTTCCAGACTGAAGGGATACGCCGGCTTTATTTATTTGTGAAATATTACCAAATTTAAGCTATTTATTTTCGCTCTAAGCTATGACAATTTGTCGGTAACAATGGAATAATTAGATTAGCACCTTTACGAAAAAATTCAAGAATTAATTTTTATGAGATTAGCCTACCTAACAATTAATGACGTGCGCGTGTAGGCTTTACTGTTTCTGTCAAATAAACGAAACGCCTTTTTAACGGTATCGATTACAATATATAGGCCTATAGACTAGGCTACCCGAGTCGGGCTAATCAAATAAAACAGATGGGCCTTCACGTCAACATTTTGACATTTAGCAAACGTGAAGTGATTTTAAACATTATTTATAATTTGTTGCGGATACATTGCCTATACTAAAAGATGAGTAATTGTTTGATCAGAGATTATTTACAGCAAAATTTTTTGGAAAGATGATCCTCATTATTTAAATTTGACAGCAAACAGCGGAGACAGCCTAGAGTGAAACAAACAAACAAACGTGAAAATAAATAGCCTACCGACAATCAATAAAATGTAAATATACCTACATTATAGCCTAGTGTTCTATTATGATTATTATTAGTGTTATTATTAATATTACTGTATTTTAAATATTGTAGTGTGTGTTTTGAAGGATTAGCAACACCTAAAAGCTTGAACAAACTACAGAAAACCTTTTATAGGTTGTAAGTAGGCCTAGCAAGTTACATTATTTATTTATTTAATTAATCAAACAAATATATTTAATCACACATTGTGTCAATTTTTTTTGGGTGAAATTCAGTAGGATGGACTGTAGTGATAACATAGGAAATAAACCAAACACGTGTGTCCAGATCTATACGAATAGCCTATACGAAAGAACATATAAAAAAGGCCTGTGTGGTCCCGAAATCACTGCCACTGAGGCTAAAACAAACAAACCTAGCCGATATCATACACCCATGACTGAGGCCTGTCTCCTAAAACCGTCTTTCCTTATTCCTGCGTTTATTCTCATTGATAACATGACCTGTTTGGAAAATTACAGCGAGAATGACAAACGGGTCTGAGAAGGACATATTCTGGCTGTTGCCATTCATTTGGACATGTCACCAGTAGATATAAGTCAAGGTTCCCACGGCCCTCGAACCTCTCCAGGTGATTTATTGATCTTTCAGCCTCGTGCTTCGACCCATTTACTCTAAAACCGCAACCATATTTCACTGGAAATGTTTAAACGAAATTCTCAGCAGATTTCAAATTTGAACATGCGAGCCTATGGCAGAACACATAATGCTGGAAAAAATGGACCAATGTTAAACTGTGAAATTGATAGAAAGCTCGTGACATATAAAGCCAGACAAAATTACATTATGTTAAAGATATCGCTAACGTTCAACCTATTTTTGCCTTGAAATCTTGAGTGATGATCGAGTTCATATAAACAATGTTTCATCTCTGTTACATTTCTCACACCATTTAAAGAAATATCGGATGCATGGCTTGATCAGCCATGTGAAGCGGTGAATCTTTCAGCTTAGTGTGTTATATATATGCTGTATATATTGGAGATTTCTAATAGGTAAAAAATAAATTGGTAAAGCTTCTCTCTCAGATCATGATGTAAGAATATTAAAATTAATTATATTCAGCCTATTATCTTCAGTCTTCTTCAGCGGTCACTAGCTGTCTTTTAGCTATTTCTAATTTCCATTAAAGGACAATGGAAATTAGATTAAAAAATAAATAAATAATAATAATAATAATAATAATAAACTCAATTGTTGTCTAAAACGGCGTGGTGGCAATGACACCAGTTCTACATTAAAAGCAGACCAATAGACATTAATTATTCACGTAAATTCCAAACCACTTCATATGTGATTTTTAAGTTCTTTTGTGGGTGAGAAGCAAAGTTGAATTTACATAGCCTAATTGAAATATCTTTTTTTTAATAAAGGGCAAGTCTAGGGGGACAACGGCCTAAAATAATAGGCTAATAATAAAAAATACCGTGCAACATAAAAAAACAAAAAAAGTAAACAAACAAACAAAAAAAAAAAAAAAAAAACTATTTAAAACTTTTAAAAAAAATTATCACAGAGGACAGGAAGCTGAATTTCCATAATATAGAGAAAATTACAATAGGCCTATTTCAAATGTTCTTAATGAGGCTATTCTTCTTTTGTCCTCATCATTGAGGTTGCAATTTTGAATAGCCTATCCTCATGTTAAACTATTGCTGTGGGGGAGAGAATGGGGAGACGAGTACCAGTCATGTTTTACGATGATAAGACTTGCTTTCCTCGTGAGAGGACCGTTGGTTTGAGTCGGGTTGTTTGGGGTTTGGTGTTATTGAGAGCAACGTCAGCGATGAGGCGCGGGGGGAAGGAGGGAATGAGTGAATGAGCCAAGATATTCACCCCAGTGTTTTAACAATTCAAGCTATCCTGTGGATAGTCGGTGTTTCCAAGAAAACATCACGTAGTGACCATTTGCCTCTGAGACGAGCTCTCGATTGTGTTAGCACTCGGCTCGCGGCGATATTTGAACAGAAGCAGACTCTGGGGAAGAGAGAAGAGACAGCTCAGTCTGCTCATGAGGGGATGCTAAACAGATACTTGTGCACTGGACTCAACGCCACACCGGGACCTAGCTTCCTGCTGTAATGTCGCAGTGGACAGATTATTGCGGTTTGGAATGATATGGAGGATTTCAGAACATAATATTTTATGAGGTAACATTACATTTGTTCTCAGGTCATTTCACGCTACTCTGAAATCCGTGCCGCGAACTGAACCTTCTCTTATATGTGCTTGGAGGTCGGTAATGCGATTAGATCTCCTTCTTTATCAAATTAAGTGATCAACGAGAAGGCGTCAGTCCTTCATAAATAAAACCCTGTCAATAAGAATTTTCTTGAACAATATTTGAACATAGTCTTAGCTTGTGATGTAAACAAAAGTGCCTATTACTGTAACCTATGCCTTTTTATTATATTATTATGTCGCTTAAAAGACCATTTATTTGCACTATACTTGTTAAATGTAATTTTGTACAGCATTTGATGTATGAAGCTTTTGAATTACTTCGTGTTACTGTGATTTATCTCAAACGAAAGCACTGGGGCCTACGTGCGTGCTCGCTTAATATTTTCAATGAATTGTTGCGAGCACAAATTTGAACATATGATGATGCAGGTACTTTTAATCTTGTTCGTGTCGATCCCTGATCTATCCTTTTTCTGCAATGAATTTAGAACTAAAAGGCCTAAATAAAGCAGCTTAATTTATTCGGATGGCGATAACATAGTTTTTGGTAAACAATAAATTGACAAATTTCTTAATATGTAATTTATATTCAAATATATATATATATAGTTGAAAAAGCCTGACAAATGCAAAAGAACAAAAATATTCACACATAATCCTGATACAGATGGCTATTTAAACTACATACATTTTATTAAAAAAAGTCAAAATAATTATGTTTAATATATTTAATTTTAAGCTGGTGAAATGCACTTTTAGTTTTTTTTTTTTTTTTTGGGGGGGGGGGGGTTGGGTTAATTAATTAATTAAATCAAATTAAGAAAATCAAATGAATCAAATCAAGAAAAACAGGTAGGCATATTATTACACAGACTGGTTTATTCAATGGGGCCATATAAATAATAACATCTATGATTAATAACAAATGTACCATTAGTTGCAATCTTTTATATCACAACGAAAATGCAAAGCACATCTAAAAGTAAATTACATGGCTAATAAAATGATTACATAGCAATAATTATACCATTATCTTATATATTTTAGAAAAGTAAATTACATTAGCCTGCATATTCAACAGAATAATTTGTGTTAGAAATGAACCCAATTCTTAATCTTTTATTGTTTTTATTTTTGTTGTTGTTCAGCTGTCAAATCCTATTTAATTCAAATGGTTAAAGGACATGGGGTAAGCACATTTCCGGCATTTTTCATTTTCTCACCGTGTTTGTCAAAATGACAATATTCAAGCAGTCATGGGATAACAGCCCACAAATGCTAAAAATAAATGTTCTAATTAGAATACAGTGGTCCCGAACAATTTTGGCTTTAGAAAACCATTTAAAGGTGCCTTAAAGAACTCATAAGTCAATGCACAAATCATATAGGAACCAATAATGAAACATCAAAGTGATTTGTAATCTCAAAAAAATAATATAACTAATATAAGAACTCTACAGCCAAAATGGTTCAAGTGTACTTCACTAAACCTAATGTGTCAATTCAAAGTATCATTGAAGAAATATAGCTGAATATCACCATACGTAGGAAGAAAAACATGCTGTGTTTGAATTGAACAGGCCTATACTCTAACACGCATTGTATCCACTCATCCACCGAACAAAATGATAGATCAAATCATACTGGGCCGCTATTGTAACGTGCATCAAAACGGTATAAACACCCCCTCCCCCTACCAGGCACGATATTATTCCAGGTTTCCAAAAAAAGTATTTCAATGAACTGGGTGAATTCTGAGCACAAAATCATGGCCAATATAGTGCAGTCCATCATGAAACAATTATTATTACTTTTAAAAAATTTGACAAGTCAAAATTTGGTTGGTGGCGAACATTTTGGACAACACACTGGAAATAGCCAGCAAACCCCAGTGTGCACACAGCAGTATCTGCCAGGAATAGTTTAGCGGATTATATGTCTGGGGTGACAGAGATGTAAACAGATCTCTCGCTCACTGGGCTTAGTTAAACAGTGTAAGTGAAAGGCACATTTTGGACTGGAAAAGTCCAGGGTTGACTTGCTGTAGCCTCACTGTGCCTGTCAGACTTTATCTTTATTAGCTTTGGCAAATGCCTGCCCGAGTTTACACGGAATCCCGCTCTTCTCCTTTTATCTGAAGGGCGCACACTCACATTGTTTACATGCGTGAGATTAGGAGCTGGTGGGAGGAGGTGGCTTTCACCATGAGAGCAGTTTGGTGTCCGCCGTGCAGATAGGCAGCATTCTGGAGGCAGTGTGTTGTACTACAGTAATGAGACATACCTTTGGTGTGATGTCTGAGTGTGAGCAGAGAAGGGGCGTGAGAGCGGGGCTAAGTTTGTGACCTCTCTTAATGGAATCAGCAGTGTTTAGCACGCTTCCATAAAACCGAGGTGCCCGAATGCTGGAAGTGTAAATATTTAATCTTGCGATACTTCAGAACAAACGGATCTCGACCCTTTTCCTTGAAATGAATTGGCCAGGCCATGTTATACAGACTTTCCCTCACGAAATGTAAATGTTAATGTACGTTATTTCTCAAATTTTGCAGCTCATGTCTTGTCTCTCTCTGTGTATAATCAATTAGAGCAGGCTATGAGAGAACAAAGAGGAACTTTGGCATCTGTGGTATTTTCATTATACATATATCACCAGGTTTGAAGCTTGTGTTAAAAACACGGCATTTTTTTCGTTAACTCGTTTTCTAATTTTTTAAGACACTAAAAAAAAAAAAATGTCATTTATTATTTTCTTAGCATCATAATCTCCAAATATATTTTATGATTTTTATTTTTCATTTTCTATGATTTATTTTTCAAAAAAGTGGAAAAAACCCAGTTATATATAATTCAATATAGTCTGAAATAATGTGTCCTATTCTGATTGCGTAGCCATCATTAAACTAATATTTCTGTGATTTTACAGAAATGCTACAGGAGAAGGCCTCAGCTCTGGCTGATGAAGGTATGACCGTGGCCCAGTTGGGTGGGCGTCCTGAACTTGCCAGTGATTCCTCACATTTGGGCATGCCTACAACTCCCAGCATTCTCCAGAACAATGAGCCTGACAAGGTAGCCAATCACTTGGATCTTTTAAATCCTTTGAGTCCCGATTTGTAGATCTTCGCCTCTGCGATGAGATGCAATGTAACATAACAAAGATTTAATGATTAAACAAGATAAAATGAATTTAATAAAATTTTTCTCTTTTCATTTGAGCAATATTAATAGCCATTCTATCATTAACAATGACTCATTATCATTTATCTTTTTTGTGCCTGTACTTTCAGAACATTGAAAACATCAAAGTGGTTCTTCACGACAGGGAACTATGGAAGAAGTTCCATGAGGCCGGAACCGAGATGATCATCACCAAAGCAGGCAGGCAAGAAGAGAGCATCATTTCCATCCACCCACACATACACAGAGAGAGAGAGAAAAGTGGAGTTGCAATAGGGAAAACGAAAACATAACTAGGCCATCTCGCTTCTAGGAAGAAATGCAAATGTGAAACCTTCTTTTACCAAGAGACTCAGTCGCATGAAAAGATGAAGTGCTTTTAAAAGAATATTTATAAAATATTATGTGACCAAGGGAAAGCAAGGCTGAATTCCTGTGCCTACAAATATCTAATTGAAAACACAAACGGCTGCCCTGTGTGTTAGATTTAATGTGCCCTGTGGATTAAGAGCAGGACCCTGGATATTAAGCAGAGAATGAGTCAATGCTCTCTGCCAGTCTTAGCCAGCAGTTTCTCAGCGCTTTTCTGTGGAAAATTCAAAAGGTCACCACAATTTTTCTTTAATGCTGTAACATTGTGAGGGATGGGCTTCCCCCTGTCCAACTGATAAAGTGCTCAGAGAATCCTTAAACCCTTTGAAGAGCAAAGCACTGTTCAGTCAGACAGCTGCGCACAGAACAGGAGACTGTACTTCCACATAGTTCCAACAACAGATGGGCTCATTTCATTTTACATACTATAATGGACACCAGGCTCTGGTAAAGATGCTCAATATGTCAATCGAGCGATGAAGTAGGAAGAGCTTTTAACCGTTTCATTTTATTTTCGGGGTGGGGGTGGGGGGATATGACTTGTAGGATATTAGACAGCCATTCACTGAATTGTAAATCTTGAGAAAACTCGCCAGGTTTCTTCACGATGGGTCCCATTACACAAAATTGGGGCCAATTTCACGCAATGATTCTCAACGTAGTCTTGTGTTACATAGCAGGCTTCAGCCATGTCTGCACCATAAATGCAGTTTGACAGTATAGGTTTACGCTAAAGAAGAATTCACTCTTATATACAATTCATTGGGTCTACAATAGTAACAAAAATTGCATGTGACAGTGTTTTGCTTCTGTGAATAGCACAAATAAATAGAAAATCCAAAGAATAATACTGAATAAAATGTAAGTCATACAAGACTATAGGAGTTTTTGTAATCAAAAAGAGATTACATTTATAATGAACATTGAAAAACAATCCCTGTCACGCGACTAGCACTACTTGCTATGCAGAGAATGTGGCTCATGCATAGTGTTAAAGAAACAGTCTTGCTTCAAGATGTGAAATAATCACGTTGGTCCACTTTGGAAAACGTGTAGATGTGACGGTTTAACCCCCTCAAACGTGAAACTTACACGTTTGCGTTAACACGCTCCAGTGGAGAGATACCCGGATGTTGACCTATTCTACACGCAATCGCCTCTGCCATAACGACCTATTGGTTTTCATTAAACCGAGAAAAATTCAATTTTCTTTTATTTACGATCACTGAGAAATGTTCTATTATTTAAAATGCAAAAAAACATGTATTGTTTTCAAGGTGAAAAGGATTCATTTGCCTTGATCCACGCCGAGGAAAACGTCTAAATGTCACGTTTTTAATGAAGCAGCCTAATGAGTAAAATGTCTATTTTTCCGGCATCCCCCAGCTCCTCGTTTAACCCATTCAGACCCTGTGTCTATTACAATAGACATCACATGTCAGACCCCTTTTTTAACTTCTGGAGCATTTCACCTAGTTTAACGCCTGCAGTCATGAGATTGGATGTTTCTCATCCAATCAAATGCCAGTAAAGTTTTGCATGTAGTAATTATATATAGAAAAAAACCTTTACATTGAAGAGAAGCATGGCAGCACTTCACTCCAAACACAGAAGCAAGCAACATTTTCTAAGGTGTATTTACATTTTGTATATATTTTTGCCAGTATTTCATAGTTTGTATGTAAAATAGAAAGATTGAACTTATAAATTAAAGTTAAAAATCGACTGTAGAATTGCACGTTTTAAATCAGGATTTTTTTTAAATGTGTCTGT
This sequence comes from Pimephales promelas, assembly GCF_016745375.1. Next base: position 8,570,003 of record NW_024121166.1, read on the forward strand.
CCATTAGAATGGACAGTAGGTTTGAAAGCCTGTTACTAAAGTCACATTTTCAGTGATGCTGATTGAAATTTCTTTTATAAAAAAAAAAAATTATGTCACAGTACCGATAAATTTTTAAAAAATGTTCATGTGCAGAATATACAGTTCTGAAGGGCTTGAACATATAGCTGATGAAAATATCTCAGATGTTGACTCTATGTGGAGTAATGAGGAATATGGAGATGTAAGAAAAATATTCATGTTTAAAACTTTATAAAGTAAAATAACTTCCGGCCAAAAGAACATGACTTAGATGACTTAAATCTAAATCGCAACTTAAATATGAATATTTTAAATATTTTATATTAATATATATATACTTTTATCATGGATAGATGCACTTTTATGATGGATAGATGCACTTGTATCAGGGATAGATGCACTTTTATGATGGATAGATGCACTTGTATGATGGATAGATGCACTTTTATGAACTTTCAACAGAAACAACCATTTACAGCCAATATAAAGCTTGGAAGGGCCAGGACATTGCTTAATATAACTCTGATTGTTTTCATCTGAGAGAAGAATGTCATATACACCAAGGATGGCTAGAGGCCAGGGTGATTAAATCATGGGCTAATTTAAATTTTGGGGTGAACTATGCCTTTAAAGGTATAGTTCAAGCACAAATTATATTTGTCATCACTGACTCACCCTCATGTTGTTCCAAACCTGTATGAGTTTCATACCATTTTTATGTTGGACACCATCCTGCCTGTAATCTATTGAATGGGGTTTCGGGTGCTATATTTGAAAGACATTTTAACTAAAGTTCCTGTCGTGATAAAAATTATTTTACTGCACTCAGCAGGCCCCCCGGGGTCCGTAGCACAAAGCGCCGTCCCAAAATTCCACCGTCCGCGAACCCACTATTTTAATAATGGCATAAATGCTATGTGGGATCTCAATATCTCAGCTCTGGAAGGGTCTAGAGAGTTAGATCTAAGTGCAAAAATGGAGGATCTAGACCCTTCCAGAGCTGAGATATCGAAACTCAAAATTTCGACCAGAAAAAAAACGACAGTGTTACCCCTTACGTTTTTTTTTTCGGGTGAAAAATTAAGTATCCCCAATCTTCTCAAAACTCTGGATTCTGATAGAGGGCCATGAGACTTAGACCTGAGTGCAAAAATGGAGGCTCTAGACCCTTACAGAGCTGAGATATCGAAACTCAAAATTTCGACCAGAAAAAAAAAACGACAGTGTTACCCCTTACATTTTTTTTTCGGGTGAAAAATTAAGTTTCCCCAATCTTCTCAAAACTCTGGATTCTGATAGAGGGCCACGAGACTTAGATCTGAGTGCAAAAATGGAGGCTCTAGACCCTTACAAAGCTGAGATATCGAAACTCAAAATTTCGACCAGAAAAAAAAAACGACAGTGTTACCCCTTACGTTTTTTTTTTTCGGGTGAAAAATTAAGTATCTCAAATCTTCTCAAAACTCTGGATTCTGATAGAGGGCCATGAGACTTAGACCTGAGTGCAAAAATGGAAGCTCTAGACCCTTCCAGAGCTGAGATATCGAAACTCAAAATTTCGACCAGAAAAAAAAAACGACAGTGTTGCCCCTTACGGTTTTTTTTTTGGGTGAAAAATTAAGTATCCCCAATCTTCTGAAAACTCTGGATTCTGATAGAGGGTCACAAGACTTAGATCTGAGTGCAAAAATGGAGGCTCTAGACCCTTCCAGAGCTGAGATATCGAAACTCAAAATTTCGACCAGAAAAAAAAACGACAGTGTTACCCCTTACGTTTTTTTTTTCGGGTGAAAAATTAAGTATCTCCAATATTCTCAAAACTCTGGATTCTGATAGAGGGCCATGAGACTTAGACCTGAGTGCAAAATGGAGGCTCTAGACCCTTCCAGAGCTGAGATATTGAAACTCAAATTTTCGACCAGAAAAAAAAAAACGACAGTGTTACCCCTTACGTTTTTTTTTTCCGGGCGAAAAATTAAGTATCCCCAATCTTCTCAAAACTCTGGATTCTGATAGAGGGCCATGAGACTTAGACCTGAGTGCAAAAATGGAGGCTCTAGACCAGGGGTCCCCAACTAAATTGGCAAGAGGTCCACTAACCCGATGAGCCCAGTAAACGAGGGTCCGGACATGCAAAAACACCCGGCAAAATAAGTTTTCTTTCGTTTTATTAAATTGTAACCATGTCAACAAATTGACAAAATCTTTGACAATAAAATCTTTATCTTTAAATGTATTCAACTGATTTTGTTGAAATTCATTCATGTATTATTACTTCCATTTTAGTCCAAATTTCAAATGTCAAACTTTTCACATCAATAACACAAAAGGAGCATAATTTTTTCCTTGGCGGATAATTTTAATTGAAAGTTGTGTGTCTTGTTCTCGATATGCCCACTTTGATGTTCCATTTTAACAACAGCAACAGACTCCAAACAAATAAGACACACGGGCCTCGTAGAGCTCAATGACGGGCAAAATGAACATGTAAACTTCAGTCCACTCATCTCGAAAGATGCGGTTTTTCAGAGTCCACTTTTCTAATTTGACAAAGCATAATAATCAATTCTCGAATATCATAGTAATGTGGTACAAGCCAAGTTTGTGATCTCTTCCAAACCCGGCTCTTGCAAAGGACTGACACAGACATAGCTGCCCGCGCGCAACACCTGTTCAAAAAATTATTTCGGTAAAATTCATTTGATTTTTTTTTCTAAAAATTTTAACGAAAATGTTTAAAGGTCCGGATAAAAAGGTATTGGGGTCCGGACCTGGACCCCGGTCCGCCAGTTGGGGACCCCTGCTCTAGACCCTTCCAGAGTTGAGATATCGAAACTCAAAATTTCGACCAGAAAAAAACAACAACAGTGTTACCCCTTACGTTTTTTTTCATTTTCGGACGAAAAATTAAGTTTCTCCAATCTTCTCAAAACTCTGGATTCTGATAGAGGGCCACGAGACTTAGATCTGAGTGCAAAAATGGAGGCTCTAGACCCTTCCAGAGCTGAGATATCGAAATTCAAATTTCGACCCGAAAAAAAAACGACAGTGTTACCCCTTTCGTTTTTTTTTTTTCGGGCGAAAAATTAAGTTTCTCCAATCTTCTCAAACTCTGGATTATGATAGAGGGCTGTGAGACTTTGACCTGAGTGCAAAAATGGAGGCTCTAGACCCTTCCAGAGCTGAGATATCAAAATTCAAAATTTCGACCCGAAAAAAAAACGACAGTGTTACCCCTTTCGTTTTTTTTCATTTTCGGGCGAAAAATTAAGTTTCTCCAATCTTCTCAAAACTCTGGATTATGATAGAGGGCTGTGAGACTTTGACCTGAGTGCAAAAATGGAGGCTCTAGACCCTTCCAGAGCTGAGATATCGAAATTCAAAATTTCGACCCGAAAAAAAAAACGACAGTGTTACCCCTTTCGTTTTTTTTCATTTTCGGGCGAAAAATTAAGTTTCTCCAATCTTCTCAAAACTCTGGATTCTGATAGAGGGCCATGAGACTTTGACCTGAGTGCAAAAATGGAGGCTCTAGACCCTTCCAGAGCTGAGATATCGAAATTCAAAATTTCAACCAGAAAAAAAAACGACAGTGTTACCCCTTTCGTTTTTTTTCATTTTCGGGTGAAAAATTAAGTTTCTCCAATCTTCTCAAAACTCTGGATTCTGATAGAGGGCTGTGAGACTTTGACCTGAGTGCAAAATGGAGGCTCTAGACCCTTCCAGAGCTGAGATATCGAAATTCAAAATTTCGACCCGAAAAAAAAAACGACAGTGTTACCCCTTTCGTTTTTTTTTTCATTTTCGGGCGAAAAATTAAGTTTCTCCAATCTTCTCAAAACTCTGGATTATGATAGAGGGCTGTGAGACTTTGACCTGAGTGCAAAAATGGAGGCTCTAGACCCTTCCAGAGCTGAGATATCGAAATTCAAAATTTCGACCCGAAAAAAAAAACGACAGTGTTACCCCTTTCGTTTTTTTCATTTTCGGGCGAAAAATTACGTTTCTCCAATCTTCTCAAAACTCTGGATTATGATAGAGGGCTGTGAGACTTTGACCTGAGTGCAAAAATGGAGGCTCTAGACCCTTCCAGAGCTGAGATATCAAAATTCAAAATTTAGACCCGGAAAAAAAAAACGACAGTGTTACCCCTTTCGTTTTTTTTCATTTTCGGGCGAAAAATTACGTTTCTCCAATCTTCTCAAAACTTTGGATTATGATAGAGGGCTGTGAGATTTTGACCTGAGTGCAAAAATGGAGGCTCTAGACCCTTCCAGAGCTGATATATCAAAATTCAAAATTTAGACCCGAAAAAAAAACCGACAGTGTTACCCCTTTCGTTTTTTTTCATTTTCGGGCGAAAAATTAAGTTTCTCCAATCTTCTCAAAACTCTGGATTCTGATAGAGGGCCACGAGACTTTGACCTGAGTGCAAAAATGGAGGCTCTAGACCCTTCCAGAGCTAAGATATCGAAATTAAAAATTTCAACCCGAAAAAAAAACGACAGTGTTACCCCTTTCGTTTTTTGTCATTTTCGGGCGAAAAATTAAGTTTCTCCAATCTTCTCAAAACTCTGGATTCTGATAGAGGGCTGTGAGACTTTGACCTGAGTGCAAAAATGGAGGCTCTAGACCCTTCCAGAGCTGAGATATCAAATTCAAAATTCGACCCGTAAAAAAACGACAGTGTTACCCCTTTCGTTTTTTCATTTTCGGGCGAAAAATTAAGTTTCTCCAATCTTCTCAAAACTCTGGATTCTGATAGAGGGCTGTGAGACTTTGACCTGAGTGCAAAAATGGAGGCTCTAGACCCTTCCAGAGCTGAGATATCGAAATTCAAAATTTCAACCCGAAAAAAAAAACGACAGTGTTACCCCTTTCGTTTTTTTTTCATTTTCGGGCGAAAAATTAAGTTTCTCCAATCTTCTCAAAACTCTGGATTATGATAGAGGGCTGTGAGACTTTGACCTGAGTGCAAAAATGGAGGCTCTAGACCCTTCCAGAGCTGAGATATCAAAATTCAAAATTTAGACCCGAAAAAAAAACGACAGTGTTACCCCTTTCGTTTTTTTTTCATTTTCGGGCGAAAAATTACATTTCTCCAATCTTCTCAAAACTCTGGATTATGATAGAGGGCTGTGAGACTTTGACCTGAGTGCAAAAATGGAGGCTCTAGACCCTTCCAGAGCTGAGATATCGAAATTCAAAATTTCAACCCGAAAAAAAAACGACAGTGTTACCCCTTTCGTTTTTTTTCATTTTCGGGCGAAAAATTAAGTTTCTCCAATCTTCTCAAAACTCTGGATTATGATAGAGGGCTGTGAGACTTTGACCTGAGTGCAAAAATGGAGGCTCTAGACCCTTCCAGAGCTGAGATATCAAAATTCAAAAATTCGCTCCGAAAAAAAAAACGACAGTGTTACCCCTTTCGTTTTTTTTTCATTTTCGGGCGAAAAATTAAGTTTCTCCAATCTTCTCAAAACTCTGGATTCTGATAGAGGGCCATGAGACTTTGACCTGAGTGCAAAAATGGAGGCTCTAGACCCTTCCAGAGCTGAGATATCGAAAAATTCAAAAAAA
>NW_024121166.1:8576103-8646023 GCF_016745375.1 Pimephales promelas
CCGAAAAATTAAGTTTCTCCAATCTTCTCAAAACTCTGGATTAGATAGAGGGCTGTGAGACTTTGACCTGAGTGCAAAAATGGAGGCTCTAGACCCTTCCAGAGCTGAGATATCGAAATTCAAAATTTCGACCCGAAAAAAAAAACGACAGTGTTACCCCTTTCGTTTTTTTTTCATTTTCGGGCGAAAAATTAAGTTTCTCCAATCTTCTCAAAACTCTGGATTATGATAGAGGGCGTGAGACTTTGACCTGAGTGCAAAAATGGAGGCTCTAGACCCTTCCAGAGCTGAGATATCAATTCAAAATTTCGACCCGAAAAAAAAAACGACAGTGTTACCCCTTTCGTTTTTTTTCATTTTCGGGCGAAAAATTAAGTTTCTCCAATTTTCTCAAAACTCTGGATTATGATAGAGGGCTGTGAGACTTTGACCTGAGTGCAAAAATGGAGGCTCTAGACCCTTCCAGAGCTGAGATATCGAAATTCAAAATTTCGACCCGAAAAAAAAAACGACAGTGTTACCCCTTCGTTTTTTTCATTTCGGGCGAAAAATTAAGTTTCTCCAATCTTCTCAAAACTCTGGATTATGATAGAGGCACGAGAGACTTGACCTGAGTGCAAAAATGGAGGCTCTAGACCCTTCCAGAGCTGAGATATCGAAATTCAAAATTTGACCCCAAAAAAAAAACGACAGTGTTACCCCTTCGTTTTTTTTTTTTCGGGCGAAAAATTAAGTTTCTCCAATCTTCTCAAAACTCTGGATTATGATAGAGGGCCATGAGACTTTGACCTGAGTGCAAAAATGGAGGCTCTAGACCCTTCCAGAGCTGAGATATCAAAATTCAAAATTTCGCCCGAAAAAAAAACGACAGTGTTACCCCTTTCGTTTTTTTCATTTTCGGGCGAAAAATTAAGTTTCTCCAATCTTCTCAAAACTCTGGATTCTGATAGAGGGCATGAGACTTTGACCTGAGTGCAAAAATGGAGGTCTAGACCCTTCCAGAGCTGAGATATCGAAATTCAAAATTTCGACCCGAAAAAAAAAACGACAGTGTTACCCCTTTCGTTTTTTCATTTTCGGGCGAAAAATTAAGTTTCTCCAATCTTCTCAAAACTCTGGATTATGATAGAGGGCTGTGAGACTTTGACCTGAGTGCAAAAATGGAGGCTCTAGACCCTTCCAGAGCTGAGATATCAAAATTCAAAATTTCGACCCGAAAAAAAACGACAGTGTTACCCCTTTCGTTTTTTTTTCATTTTCGGGCAAAATTAGTTTCTCCAATCTTCTCAAAACTCTGGATTATGATAGAGGGCTTGAGACTTTGACCTGAGTGCAAAAATGGAGGCTCTAGACCCTTCCAGAGAGATATCGAAATTCAAAATTTCGACCCGAAAAAAAAACGACAGTGTTACCCCTTTCGTTTTTTTCATTTTCGGGCGAAAAATTAAGTTTCTCCAATCTTCTCAAAACTCTGGATTCTGATAGAGGGCCCGAGACTTTGACCTGAGTGCAAAAATGGAGGCTCTAGACCCTTCCAGAGCTGAGATATCGAAATTCAAAATTTCGACCCGAAAAAAAAAACGACAGTGTTACCCCTTTCGTTTTTTTCGTTTTCGGGCGAAAAATTAAGTTTCTCCAATCTTCTCAAAACTCTGGATTATGATAGAGGGCTGTGAGACTTTGACCTGAGTGCAAAAATGGAGGCTCTAGACCCTTCCAGAGCTGAGATATCAAAATCAAAATTTCGACCCCAAAAAAAAACGACAGTGTTACCCCTTTCGTTTTTTTTCGTTTTCGGGCGAAAAATTAGTTTCTCCAATCTTCTCAAAACTCTGGATTCTGATAGAGGGCCATGAGACTTTGACCTGAGTGCAAAAAATGGAGGCTCTAGACCCTTCCAGAGCTGAGATATCGAAATTCAAAAATTCGACCGAAAAAAAAACGACAGTGTTACCCCTTTCGTTTTTTTCATTTTCGGGCGAAAAATTAAGTTTCTCCAATCTTCTCAAAACTCTGGATTATGATAGAGGGCTGTGAGACTTTGACCTGAGTGCAAAAATGGAGGCTCTAGACCCTTCCAGAGCTGAGATATCGAAATTCAAAATTTCGACCCGAAAAAAAAAACGACAGTGTTACCCCTTTCGTTTTTTTTCATTTTCGGGCGAAAAATTAAGTTTCTCCAATCTTCTCAAAACTCTGGATTATGATAGAGGGCATGAGACTTTGACCTGAGTGCAAAAATGGAGGCTCTAGACCCTTCCAGAGCTGAGATATCGAAATTCAAAATTTCGACCCGAAAAAAAAAACGACAGTGTTACCCCTTTCGTTTTTTTTTTCATTTTCGGGCGAAAAATTAAGTTTCTCCAATCTTCTCAAAACTCTGGATTATGATAGAGGGCTGTGAGACTTTGACCTGAGTGCAAAAATGGAGGCTCTAGACCCTTCCAGAGCTGAGATATCGAAATTCAAAAATTTCGACCCGAAAAAAAAAACGACAGTGTTACCCCTTTCGTTTTTTTTCATTTTCGGGCGAAAAATTAAGTTTCTCCAATCTTCTCAAAACTCTGGATTATGATAGAGGGCTGTGAGACTTTGACCTGAGTGCAAAAATGGAGGCTCTAGACCCTTCCAGAGCTGAGATATCGAAATTCAAAATTTCGACCCGAAAAAAAAAACGACAGTGTTACCCCTTTCGTTTTTTTCATTTTGGGCGAAAAATTAAGTTTCTCCAATCTTCTCAAAACTCTGGATTCTGATAGAGGGCCACGAGACTTTGACCTGAGTGCAAAAATGGAGGCTCTAGACCCTTCCAGAGCTGAGATATCGAAATTCAAAATTTTGACCCGAAAAAAAAACGACAGTGTTACCCCTTTCGTTTTTTTCTTTTCGGGCGAAAAATTAAGTTTCTCCAATCTTCTCAAAACTCTGGATTCTGATAGAGGGCCATGAGACTTTGACCTGAGTGCAAAAATGGAGGCTCTAGACCCTTCCAGAGCTGAGATATCGAAATTCAAAATTTCGACCCGAAAAAAAAAAACGACAGTGTTACCCCTTTCGTTTTTTTTCATTTCGGGCGAAAAATTAAGTTTCTCCAATCTTCTCAAAACTCTGGATTCTGATAGAGGCCACGAGACTTTGACCTGAGTGCAAAAATGGAGGCTCTAGACCCTTCCAGAGCTGAGATATCGAAATTCAAAAATTTCGACCCGAAAAAAAAAACGACAGTGTTACCCCTTTCGTTTTTTTTCATTTTCGGGCGAAAAATTAAGTTTCTCCAATCTTCTCAAAACTCTGGATTCTGATAGAGGGCTGTGAGACTTTGACCTGAGTGCAAAAATGGAGGCTCTAGACCCTTCCAGAGCTGAGATATCGAAATTCAAAATTTCGACCCGAAAAAAAAACGACAGTGTTACCCCTTCGTTTTTTTTTCGTTTTCGGGCGAAAAATTAAGTTTCTCCAATCTTCTCAAAACTCTGGATTCTGATAGAGGGCCACGAGACTTTGACCTGAGTGCAAAAATGGAGGCTCTAGACCCTTCCAGAGCTGAGATATCGAAATTCAAAATTTCGACCCAAAAAAAAAAACGACAGTGTTACCCCTTTCGTTTTTTTTCATTTTCGGGCGAAAAATTAAGTTTCTCCAATCTTCTCAAAACTCTGGATTATGATAGAGGGCTGTGAGACTTTGACCTGAGTGCAAAAATGGAGGCTCTAGACCCTTCCAGAGCTGAGATATCGAAATTCAAAATTTCGACCCGAAAAAAAAAACGACAGTGTTACCCCTTTCGTTTTTTTTCATTTTCGGGCGAAAAATTAAGTTTCTCCAATCTTCTCAAAACTCTGGATTATGATAGAGGGCTGTGAGACTTTGACCTGAGTGCAAAAATGGAGGCTCTAGACCCTTCCAGAGCTGAGATATCAAAATTCAAAATTTCGCCCGAAAAAAAACGACAGTGTTACCCCTTTCGTTTTTTTCCGTTTTCGGGCGAAAAATTAAGTTTCTCCAATCTTCTCAAAACTCTGGATTCTGATAGAGGGCCATGAGACTTTGACCTGAGTGCAAAAATGGAGGCTCTAGACCCTTCCAGAGCTGAGATATCGAAATTCAAAATTTCGACCCGAAAAAAAAAACGACAGTGTTACCCCTTTCGTTTTTTCATTTTCGGGCGAAAAATTAAGTTTCTCCAATCTTCTCAAAACTCTGGATTATGATAGAGGGCTGAGAGACTTTGACCTGAGTGCAAAAATGGAGGCTCTAGACCCTTCCAGAGCTGAGATATCGAAATTCAAAATTTCGACCCGAAAAAAAAAACGACAGTGTTACCCCTTTCGTTTTTTTCGTTTTCGGGCGAAAATAAGTTTAAGTTTCCAATCTTCTCAAACTCAAAATTATGATAGAGGCCAGTGAGACTTTGAGTGCAAAAATGGAGGCTCTAGACCCTTCCAGAGCTGAGATATCGAAACTCAAAATTTCGACCCGAAAAAAAAACGACAGTGTTACCCCTTCTTTTTTTTCATTTTCGGCGAAAAATTAAGTTTCTCCAATCTTCTCAAAACTCTGGATTCTGATAGAGGGCTGAGACTTTGACCTGAGTGCAAAAATGGAGGCTCTAGACCCTTCCAGAGCTGAGATATCGAAACTCAAAATTTCGACCCGAAAAAAAAAACGACAGTGTTACCCCTTACGTTTTTTTTTTTCGGCGAAAAATTAAGTTTCCCCAATCTTCTCAAAACTCTGGATTCTGATAGAGGGCCATGAGACTTAGACCTGAGTGCAAAAATGGAGGCTCTAGACCCTTCCAGAGCTGAGATATCGAAACTCAAAATTTCGACCAGAAAAAAAAACGACAGTGTTACCCCTTACTTTTTTTTTTCGGGCGAAAAATTAAGTATCCCCAATCTTCTCAAAACTCTGGATTCTGATAGAGGGCCACGAGACTTAGACCTGAGTGCAAAAATGGAGGCTCTAGACCCTTCCAGAGCTGAGATATCGAAACTCAAAATTTCGACCAGAAAAAAAAAACGACAGTGTTACCCCTTACGTTTTTTTTTTTTCGGGTGAAAAATTAAGTTTCCCCAATCTTCTCAAAACTCTGGATTCTGATAGAGGGCCATGAGACTTAGACCTGAGTGCAAAAATGGAGGCTCTAGACCCTTCCAGAGCTGAGATATCGAAACTCAAAATTTCGCCCGAAAAAAAAAACGACAGTGTTACCCCTTACGTTTTTTTTTTTCGGGCGAAAAATTAAGTTTCTCCAATCTTCTCAAAACTCTGGATTCTGATAGAGGGCCACGAGACTTAGACCTGAGTGCAAAAATGGAGGCTCTAGACCCTTCCAGAGCTGAGATATCGAAACTCAAAATTTCGACCAGAAAAAAAAACGACAGTGTTACCCCTTACGTTTTTTTTTTTTCGGGTGAAAAATTAAGTATCCCCAATCTTCTCAAAACTCTGGATTCTGATAGAGGGCCATGAGACTTAGACCTGAGTGCAAAAATGGAAGCTCTAGACCCTTCCAGAGCTGAGATATCGAAACTCAAAATTTCGACCAGAAAAAAAAAACGACAGTGTTACCCCTTACGTTTTTTTTTTTCGGGTGAAAAATTAAGTTTCCCCAATCTTCTCAAAACTCTGGATTCTGATAGAGGGCCATGAGACTTAGACCTGAGTGCAAAAATGGAGGCTCTAGACCCTTCCAGAGCTGAGATATCGAAACTCAAAATTTCGACCAGAAAAAAAAAACGACAGTGTTACCCCTTACGTTTTTTTTTTTTTCGGGTGAAAAATTAAGTTTCCCCAATCTTCTCAAAACTCTGGATTCTCATAGAGGGCCATGAGACTTAGACCTGAGTGCAACAATGGAGGCTCTAGACCCTTCCAGAGATTTCGACCAGAAAAAAAAAACGACAGTGTTACCCCTTACGTTTTTTTTTTTTTCGGGTGAAAAATTAAGTATCCCCAATCTTCTCAAAACTCTGGATTCTGATAGAGGGCCACGAGACTTAGACCTGAGTGCAAAAATGGAAGCTCTAGACCCTTCCAGAGCTGAGATATCGAAACTCAAAATTTCGACCAGAAAAAAAAAACGACAGTGTTACCCCTTACGTTTTTTTTTTTCGGGTGAAAAATTAAGTTTCCCCAATCTTCTCAAAACTCTGGATTCTGATAGAGGGCCATGAGACTTAGACCTGAGTGCAAAAATGGAGGCTCTAGACCCTTCCAGAGCTGAGATATCGAAACTCAAAATTTCGACCAGAAAAAAAAAACGACAGTGTTACCCCTTACTTTTTTTTTTTCGGGTGAAAAATTAAGTTTCCCCAATCTTCTCAAAACTCTGGATTCTGATAGAGGGCCATGAGACTTAGACCTGAGTGCAAAAATGGAGGCTCTAGACCCTTCCAGAGCTGAGATATCGAAACTCAAAATTTCGACCAGAAAAAAAAACGACAGTGTTACCCCTTACGTTTTTTTTTTTTCGGGTGAAAAATTAAGTTTCCCAATCTTCTCAAAACTCTGGATTCTGATAGAGGGCCATGAGACTTAGACCTGAGTGCAAAAATGGAGGCTCTAGACCCTTCCAGAGCTGAGATATCGAAACTCAAAATTTCGACCAGAAAAAAAAAACGACAGTGTTACCCCTTACGTTTTTTTTTCAGGTGAAAAATTAAGTTTCCCCAATCTTCTCAAAACTCTGGATTCTGATAGAGGGCCATGAGACTTAGACCTGAGTGCAAAAATGGAGGCTCTAGACCCTTCCAGAGCTGAGATATCGAAACTCAAAATTTCGACCAGAAAAAAAAAACGACAGTGTTACCCCTTACGTTTTTTTTTTTTCGGGTGAAAAATTAAGTTCCCCAATCTTCTCAAAACTCTGGATTCTGATAGAGGGCCATGAGACTTAGACCTGAGTGCAAAAATGGAGGCTCTAGACCCTTCCAGAGCTGAGATATCGAAACTCAAAATTTCGACCAGAAAAAAAAAACGACAGTGTTACCCCTTACGTTTTTTTTTTTTCGGGTGAAAAATTAAGTATCCCCAATCTTCTCAAAACTCTGGATTCTGATAGAGGGCCATGAGACTTAGACCTGAGTGCAAAAATGGAGGCTCTAGACCCTTCCAGAGCTGAGATATCGAAACTCAAAATTTCGACCAGAAAAAAAAAACGACAGTGTTACCCCTTACGTTTTTTTTTTTCGGGTGAAAAATTAAGTATCCCCAATCTTCTCAAAACTCTGGATTCTGATAGAGGGCCATGAGACTTAGACCTGAGTGCAAAAATGGAGGCTCTAGACCCTTCCAGAGCTGAGATATCGAAACTCAAAATTTCGACCAGAAAAAAAAACGACAGTGTTACCCCTTACGTTTTTTTTTTCGGGTGAAAAATTAAGTATCTCCAATCTTCTCAAAACTCTGGATTCTGATAGAGGGCCATGAGACTTAGACCTGAGTGCAAAAATGGAGTCTCTAGACCCTTCCAGAGCTGAGATATCGAAACTCAAAATTTCGACCAGAAAAAAAAAACGACAGTGTTACCCCTTACGTTTTTTTTTTCGGGTGAAAAATTAAGTATCCCCAATCTTCTCAAAACTCTGGATTCTGATAGAGGGCCATGAGACTTAGACCTGAGTGCAAAAATGGAGGCTCTAGACCCTTCCAGAGCTGAGATATCGAAACTCAAAATTTCGACCAGAAAAAAAAACGACAGTGTTACCCCTTACGTTTTTTTTTTTCGGGTGAAAAATTAAGTATCCCCAATCTTCTCAAAACTCTGGATTCTGATAGAGGGCCATGAGACTTAGACCTGAGTGCAAAAATGGAGGCTCTAGACCCTTCCAGAGCTGAGATATCAAAACTCAAAATTTCGACCAGAAAAAAAAAACGACAGTGTTACCCCTTACGTTTTTTTTTTTTTCGGGTGAAAAATTAAGTTTCCCCAATCTTCTCAAAACTCTGGATTCTGATAGAGGGCCACGAGACTTAGACCTGAGTGCAAAAATGGAGGCTCTAGACCCTTCCAGAGCTGAGATATCGAAACTCAAAATTTCGACCAGAAAAAAAAAACGACAGTGTTACCCCTTACGTTTTTTTTTTTTTCGGGTGAAAAATTAAGTATCCCCAATCTTCTCAAAACTCTGGATTCTGATAGAGGGCCACGAGACTTAGACCTGAGTGCAAAAATGGAGGCTCTAGACCCTTCCAGAGCTGAGATATCGAAACTCAAAATTTCGACCAGAAAAAAAAAACGACAGTGTTACCCCTTACGTTTTTTTTTTTTCGGGTGAAAAATTAAGTATCTCCAATCTTCTCAAAACTCTGGATTCTGATAGAGGGCCACGAGACTTAGATCTGAGTGCAAAAATGGAGGCTCTAGACCCTTCCAGAGCTGAGATATCGAAACTCAAAATTTCGACCAGAAAAAAAAAACGACAGTGTTACCCCTTACGTTTTTTTTTTTCGGGTGAAAAATTAAGTATCCCCAATCTTCTCAAAACTCTGGATTCTGATAGAGGGCCATAAGACTTAGACTTGAGTGCAAAAATGGAGGCTCTAGACCCTTCCAGAGCTGAGATATTGAGATCCTACGCACCAATAATGCCATTATGAATATCTCAATATCTCAACTCAGGAAGGGTCTAGAGCCTCATTTTTGCACTCAGGTGTAAGTCTCATGGCCCTCTATCAGAATTTAGAGTTTCAAGAAGATCAGAGAAACTCAAAATTTCTGGATTCCTCTTGAAACTCTGATAGAGGTACTTGGGACTTAGCCCTGAGTGCATATATATATATATATATATATATATATATATATAATGTATATATTCATGACATGCTATTATGTTGTATATTCATGTCATTGTTATCCTATTATTGCCATCAAGGACATGAATTTATTGAGGAAAGGAACATTTGCCAGGTACGTGCTGTTTATTCAAAGAAAGACCTTTATTAACACAAACACAGCTATGTACAAAGCATAGCAGAACATCTTCAAAGCACAGAAAACATGTCCTCCACCCTCTGAAGACATGGGACAACATACATACAGCACTACAGTTAAACAAATAAATCACAATTAAATATTGCATGTTTATTCGAAAATAAACTGTCCTGAATGGCATCAGAATTGGGCACCAGATATATCAAACACAATGTACAGTGGAGGCAGAATTATGAAAGGATGTAATTTAAAGGGATAGTTCACTTTGAAATTAATTTTTGATATGTTTTAGCTTACCTAAAGGGCATCCAAGATAACATGTAGGTGTCTATGTTTCCACAGTATTTTCAATTTTATATATTAAAACTTTTTTTTTAGGTCAAACCGTTTTTGTCTGTCAGTCATATATTGGAAGTCTATGGGGATCTCCTGAAAGAGCATGCACAGAGAAGTCCAAATTAAACATGATTTAATGACTCGTAAATGTAAGTACACATTGATGGCCTGAGATACGAAACGAGCGGTTTGTGTGAGAAAACGAACAGTATTTATATTGTTATTATAGATTACATATTTAGATATATCGAAATCATCTTCCATTGCGATTTCCTGTATATCTAAATATGTTTAGATCTTCAATGTGAAAGGTAAAACTTCCGAAATCTCTGTGTAAACAATGAGTTACATACACGCGTGAGAGATCACTTCTGGCGCATGCACAGACCAAACCGAGCGCACCCTCAGATCACTTGGACGTGGCTGTGTTTACAAGAGGTAAAAACTGTATAAATACTGTTCGTTTTCTCACACAAACCGCTTGTTTCGTATCTTAAGCCATCAATGTGTACTTACAGTTACGAGTCATTAAATCATGTTTATTTGGACCTCTCTGTGCATGCTCTTTGAGGTGGTGACCATAGACCTGCATTATATGCCTGACAGACACGAACGGTTTGACCTAAAAATATCAAAATTAAAACTACTGCGGAAACAAAGACACCTACATCTTGGATGCCCTTGAGGTAAGCTAAAACATATCAAAAATTAATTTCAAAGTGAACTATCCCTTTAATTGAACTCTTAATTCAAGTCCCGTAGGCTTGGCTCATCAGGGCATAGTGAATCCTCCACAGCCAAGTCTTTACGACGCGTGCTTGAGGTGCTCAGACATGTTCACCTTGATGTACTCCTCAGTGGCTGCGGAACCGAATTTCATGATCCCTTCTGCAAAGTTGAAAAAGACAAATGATTTAGATGTATGCAAAGGCAATCTGCAATCATGCACCAAAGTCCCCACATTTGTAAGCAAAAATATGTTTCCTCTGCATCCACTACCAATACTGGATTAATGCAAAGCCATCTCCACAAATGTTACCTGTAACACTTAGGCCGTCTACAAAAGGGGACTAAGCAGACTGTTCTTTTTTTTGAAAGCTTGTCAAGCATTTATTTATTAAGCATTGGATTTATTAGTTTCATATGGTTATACCTGAAATTAAAATAATTTTATAAATTTAATTTGTAATACAATGTTTCCTGTTGTATTTGTCTATGTGCACTGGAAGCCTCAGCACACAAACAAATTCCTTGTGTGTGCGCAAGCACACTTGGCAATAAAGCTCTTTCTGGTTCTAAGTAATACAGCAGTGATATGAAGACATGTGTGCCTCGCACCATCACTGTACTTGCCGTGACCCATCATGTCTGGACCTGAAGGTGTGCCTCAAACCATCACTGTGCAGGACCTGATGGTGGATCAAACGCTGGACCTAGTAACATTTTAAATTTAATAACTTGGCCATACATTTATAACTGAATATAACATGCCATGTTCCAGTTCTCTTTGGTGTTTTTGCAACTTTTTGGTGTTGTCTTAATCTCAAAGACATCTGTAAACACAGACGTTAATCCAAATTAGTTTAGTTTTACTGTTTATTTGACTGGGTCCTGTTTAAAAAAAAGAGGATGAGATCACAACACATAACTTTACCCTGTTTAGGTGGTTTATCTCTTAACAGGGAAGGACACCTCACTCCTTACAACACCTGAGAGACAAAACAAATGGGTTAACAAACAGCTTAAAGATTTCACTCCATCACACAACAGTTAAGTGTTGCAGTTTTACAAACTAGGATAGTCTACACTAGAGCATAAAAAAAAGCATATTACGAACTTGAGTTTGTATGACCCTGGCACATATTTTTTTTTTTTCATAATTTGTGACGATATTCAGAGTAAACGCATTGGGGAAAGCCCACTGAACACCCGACGAGTTAGCTTGATTACTAGCAAAGAAAGAAGGGTAGCTAGCTAGCAGCCAGATAACAACGTGCAACCTACGTAGTGTTCCTGTACCAGTGAGGTGGAATCAGAGACAACACCTCTAAGTCTAACGGTTTACAATAAGACATGTTCCTTTCATGAACGGTAGAAGTGACTGAGGGTAACATCAACCAACCTTGCATAATCTGTGAGCCTAGTTAGCAACGAGCTAGTCAATCAGAACTTCATGGCATGCTGCTAGCGGTAAACGTGCAGTTTAGTGAGCCAAATTGTTCACATTTACATACAACTGAAAACTAATTAAGAGCATAAAATTAACGCAAAACAATAAAAAAACTGTGCCGTTAAGTCAAACGTCCTAACCATTGGCGGCAGTAACCACAGCAGGTTTGTGAAATTTAAGACAATAACGCTAAACTACCTAACACTATTACACATGGACATAAGATTCACTATAGGCTGACCGAACTTACCTTCAATTTAGAGAAAACGATGGGTTCACCAGCGATGCATGGGCGGGATTTGTTAACTTTGTGCATGTCCACCTGATGTCCACTTCCGACGCAGTTCAACGCCCAGTTCCCACATGACGTCACAACATACGGGCATTTGCAGACCCGGCGCCATTGCTGAGGGCAAAACATTAGAGGAAGCAATGCTAGTTGAACGAAGTGAAATTAGTTTCGTGCTTTAAAGTGGAAATGGTCATCTCCTGCTGCGTCAATGGATGATAAAATCGTGCCGGAGGTTGAGTTAAATCGGGATTTTACATTATACCCGTCATTAGACTCCATGGATGTGAGAAGAGCTTTTGTCCGAACAATGACGGAGATTATGGCTGGCAAGCATAAACAGGAAAGAAACTCACTCAAAACACGCAAGAATTTGTTTGACAAAAGCACAATGTTGTGTTTTATTACGAGTGTAAACAAATATAAGCTAACACATTGCAGTTTGAATAATGTCCTGTATGAACAAAATTACGAGGTATTAAAAACATACAAAACGACATTGTTTCCACTGTTTGATCTCACATTCCAGCATTGCAATCTCAGATTATGTCCCTAAAGATCCCGCGTATAATGTAGTTCCGCATTACATTAATTAAATTGCACGCGAGTTATTTATTTTTATATTCAGGCGAAATTTTGAGTTGCTCTGATCTAGGCAAATGAATCCTTTTCACTTTGAAAAATAAATCTTTTTTGCATTTTAAATAATAGAACACAACAGTGTTCGTCAATAAAACAAAATTCCATTTTTCTCGGTTTAATGAAAACCAATAGGTCCTTATGGCAGAGGCGATTTCGTGTAGAATAGGTCAACATCTGGTTATCTCTCCACTGGATCGTGTTAACACAAACGTGTAAGTTTCACGTTTGAGGGGATTAAACCGTGACATCTACACGTTTTCCAAAGAGGACCAACGTGATTATTTCACGTCTTGTCGTGATACCGGGTTGAATCAACAATTGCATTTGTGGCATGATGTTGATTTCTATGAAAATGAATCCCCTCCTTTAAAAAAAACAATAATGTAATATAGGTCACAGAGATGCACTTAGTGTGAAAGTAAATGTGGCGCAATATGTAAACATTAAAATGCTCAGTTTCAATAGTTTAGCCATTCAACATAAATTTAGTTAAAAAAAACCCTGTTACTAACCTTCTGTGTATATCCAATTTAAGAACTTAGTTGACATGACAACGTAACATAGCTCAAACCCTAAAATTTTAAAAGTGATTTACAGTTAAAAAAAAACAAAAAAAAAAACAACAGATTTATGCACATCAATAAAATGACAAACGTCATATTTCTGCTTTTAAATCCTTTCATGAATTGTACTTCCAAGGTAAGTTATTCATCGTAACCTGGATTTTTGCAAGTCAAATTTTACAAGCCACTTTTTACATGGTAATCAACATTATGCTACAAATGCTGTCGACTGAGCTTGACTTGTATTGAACCCAAAATATCTCTCAGAGGATAAAATAGAGGTGAAACTGAGCTGAACTCTACAACAACTCATCTTGTTATTGTGCACATCTGTGGCCCTGTACTAAGCACTAAACATGACTATTGAAAGCAGCCGGCTGGTGTTACTTGTACACAGCCCGTCAGTGTGAGCATCAGCGAGGCTGATGAGTGAAGCATGGTGCCCTGTTCAATCGCATCTCCCAAGCCCTAAAGGACCCCTCTTGCTTTATCATCTAGCTTCTTTTGATCTAGGCGCTCTTCAGATAGTATGAATCACTGAAAGAGCAGGCGGACAAGAACGCTAAAAGAAACAGCTGCCATAATGCTGACACGATACACTTTCATACTTACCATTTCTCACTGTCATCCTTACACATATACACTGAAGTTCAGGCCCACCCATAAACAGTGCTTTACTAAGATAACAAAAAAAAAAAAAAAAAAAACTTCACAAATTTCACTCCCATAGATATTGTCAGGATATCTAAAACTTGACGTTATATATACCAAAAAAAAAAAAAAAAAAAGATAAACAATTGTCATCATTTATTCAAGCTCATATCATTCCAAGCCTGTATGACGGAAGCCTTCTGTGGAACACACACACACACACACACAAAGATATTTGGAAGAAACAACATCACTGAAAAAAAACAAAAACAAAAAAAACCCCAACATTTTTCATAAAATATTTTATTTTTTTGCTCCACAGACGAAAGTCATATGCAATGACATGAGGTTGAATAAATAATGACAGAATTTACATTTTTGGGTGATCTATCTCTTCAAGCAACAAGACGCCATTTATACAGTGAAGTAAATGGTGCACACAGCTGTTCCCATGCCAAGGACAGCGCTCCAACAAGACTACCTACAGCAACAGAATACCGTTACAGAGCCACTGTAAGACCCCTTTAGACATGTGCAATGTGATCTACTGTGGCAGCCATTATGTCAAAGTATTGCATAAATGGAAAGAGCATTACACATCCCTCAGGTGTTTACATGCAAGTCTTGAGTAAATGTATTTTACTCAAGATTTATTACATCCTCACTGTTAGTACTGTAAATACTGGTTAATTTTTCCTAACCGTATTTTCTTAACATGAATAATTTATTTTAAATATGTTCAGTTGGCCTACATAAAAGTACATACAAGAACTCTTGTGATGTTTAATGTAATGCTAAGGTAACATTTTACAGTAGGTTTAATTTAATGCAAGAAGTTACAGGTTAATAATAGTAATGATTATTTTGTTTATTATTAGGTTCCTGTGATGAATGATATATGATTTCCAGCATTCAGGTTAATGTTAATTTCTACATAAATGTTTTGAACTGAATAGCATATTTATAAATATAAGCAACTTTATAGATATACAGACTGATATCATGAAATATAATTAACCTAGATTTAAAAATTGCATTGTTAGTTAGTAATGGCATTGACTAATGTTACCTAATTAAACCTTCTTGTTCTTTGTCGAAACAATGTCAGAACCAAAATTGAAAAGATTTTGTCCATTTTTTAAATTACTGACATAAGAATAGGGAAAGACATCATCATCAGAGTGTAGCCTGGTGGACAGGTTTAGATGTTCCTGTTGCCTTTAAGCACCTCTTTACCAGTGTCTTGCCCAGTGTGATTTACATTGATTGGATTGCAGGCCTGGGCCAGACATAGAGCTCTTCCTCTGGGTATAGAGCGCATGCTTTCAGTGCCGCTTTTTACACAGTGCAGGCCTGAGCAGTTGTACATTTGTAAATGCAATGAAATGATTCAGCCCCTCCCCCCCAAAAAAAAGTAATGCACTGTAGTGGAACTTTTCTGGTGCAATGAGGCTGTTTAGCTGCCCGCTGTTTAAAAGACCTGCCATTAAAAAAGCACTCAGAGTTTATAAGGGGAATCAATCTTTTCGCAGCTTTTGGATTTTTCATGTGAAGAGTTTACTCAAGGTAGCTCTATTGATTTGTTTTATGACGGCGTCTGCTATATTAGCATATTCTGTCTGTCATCTCAGCTTCTCCTGTATCTGAACAAAATGGAGATCCCACATTTTATAGAGCGGCTCTTTCAAAGCAGAGTCAATCCCTAAAAATATATATCTGCCCAAAAGCAAATCAGTACCAGGTACAGATCATGACTCCTTATATGGGATTGTCGAGGATAACAGTTAGGTTTTAAGCTTAACTTTAGGTTTTATGAATTTTTTTGAAGCGTAACCTTTTATGGTAGAGCCGCTTGAGATGTTTTGCAGAGCTGACTGGGGATGCTTCAGCCCGCAGCCTCCTTCTTTGAGATTTAAGTGACCTCTTGTGCCTCTTTAACAACTAATCTGTCCTAAAAACAGGTTAAGCTGTTATCTGATCACTAATCGTGTACTCATCCGCCCAAAACAAACACTTCCCGTGATTCTCTTGCATGTAAGGCATGTTAAAACCCTCGAAAGAGCCGATAAGACGGTCTCATCCATGCTTACTGTCAGTGCTCAGCTGTTGCACACGCAACCCGGCCCTAAGTCAATCGGAGGAAAAAGCTGTTCCTGTAGTGAGCAATAAAGATGGCATTGAGATACTTGAATGACACAAATGGGATAAGCCTGTGTAGATGCGATTGAAAGCGAATGACTTCTCTGAGCACAAAAGCGCATTAACACCAAGTTTTCAAGTTAGATCTAAATGGCATTTAGGGACAAATACACAGTAGTAAGTGAATAAAAACAGCTTGGTTGCCGTTATAAAAAAAGAAAAATAAATTAAAAAAAGATTAGTAAAATGAAATAAAGTAGGCCTACTAAACTATTTCTCACTATGTACAACGATGAAGCTCTAGCTTTTCTGTGTGGTTCAAAGTTAAGGCACTATTTTAAAGCCTGATGACATCATTTACATTCTCCTTAGGCGGATGTTCCCCAGCTACAAAGTTAAAGTCACAGGAATGAACCCAAAAACCAAATACATCCTATTAACTGACATCATTCCGGCTGATGACCATCGGTACAAGTTCTGTGACAACAAGTGGTGAGTTAACGTCCATCTTTAATGTTTCTGCAGAAGACGACTGTCATGTTTGATTCTGTTTTTATCTTCTGTTTGCATTCTTAGTCACATGTCCTTTGTTTTCCAGCCACTTTTCTGTTACCATGTCTCCCATCATTAGTTCATCTTCGTCACTTGTGTCTTGTAATCACCTTCTTCTGTGTCACCTGGTTTGGTTAATCAATGTCTGTATTTTGTTCCTTCAGTTCAGTCACTCAGAAGTTTGTCTTATGTTACGTTGTGTTTGCTTCTGCCTGCCTATATCCGTGCAAGATATTTTGTAAAGTTATATTATTTTGGAATCTGGACTCTGCCTTTTCATCTCCCTGCACCACAACCGTGACAACGACATTCCTTCTGTCTCACAACAGCATAATTAGAGTGAACACATTCTAGAAAGTTTAAGGATACTCTAAGCCATTGGACATTCAGCTGTAACACGCAATAGCAAAAGTGACTGGAGTTCGCTTGAGGCATCTGAACAAACACTTATCCAGATTACACTGCAAAGAAACAAAAATGAGTATATTTTATATTCTGCTGTCTCCTCCTATCTATGTTTCTTAATTTGTTGACATGGGTGGACAAATGCCGCAATCCATATCCATAGTACAGATACACAATTTTTAACACTAAAAGGGAATTTTATAGTTATTAATATTAAAATACACTTTTAATATTAATAATAATTATATTATAAGTAATGATTGTCAAAAGTTTAATGATACCTTGTGATATTGAATATAATGGCCTTGTTTCCAACACTTATCTTATAATGATAATTGATCCAATTAAACATGTTTGCAAAGGCCAACACTGAAGGAAACTCAAATTAATTATTTATAAGCAAACAATATGCAGTCTATATCAGTTTATCCATCCAATGCTACTTCTGGCTGTGGATTGTCATTAGCACACAGTTAATAACTGTAGGCCACAGCAGTCTGTCAAAACCAATGGGCTTAAAACAGCTGGGCTATGCATGTTGTCCTCTTTTTGACCCTGCACCTCTGGCAATGCCACTAGATATACACACTATTCACCCATGCAACCATCGGCACCACAAATAAGTCAGATCTGCTTGTATCCAGCATGGAAAAAACCTAAACAAAATAATGATGGCACGCACGTCTCAATGAATTGCATGTTTTGTCACGAGAACGAGCATTTTATGAGCATTTTTCAAAATCTGTGGGATAAACTGGAATTTCACCATTTGCCAGCATTGGCTCTGGAGATCTTCAGCAACACCTTCAAGGCACACAATTAGCAGTGATGTTTTGGTCAAAGCAGCAACCAGCCTTTGGGAAGTATTCCCAAAATGTTTTGGACCTAACCTCTCATGCTCTGATTATTAATGCGCAGATGTTCTGCATAAAGCCTTTCTGTAGCCTGCTGCTATATCCTATAGAATTTACGTGACACTGGAAAAAAAAGTTTTCCTTTTAAAAGCGCTATGGCATGATGTCAGAGGTGCTGGAAAGCTATGTAGTACTAAAAGAAACTCTGGGGACTGAGCCTAATTCACCACACCAAACCAACAACTGTAAGCTGTAGGTCTTTTGCAAATGTTGCTGGTGCCTTTTCCGTGTCAAAAAAATTGCTCTTGATCTTCTCCATAGGATGGTGGCAGGAAAAGCAGAGCCTGCCATGCCTGGAAGACTCTACGTCCACCCAGACTCTCCTGCAACAGGGGCCCACTGGATGAGACAGCTGGTCTCCTTCCAAAAGCTGAAGCTCACAAACAACCACCTTGATCCTTTCGGGCATGTGAGTGTCCATATTCAGATATTTGATATTAAAATGTGCAAATTTGCAGTGTGCAAAGAAGAGAGCATTAATTTTTGTTTACAATTAGCGAAAGAGGAAACAGATCTTTTTTTTTTATTGTACATACATGGTTATGGGGAAAAAAGTAGAGCAGGGGCTTGATATGAGTCTGTTCTTTCTTTTGATAGGCTTTATTGCATATTCAGATATTCATACAACAAAATATTATTGAGGTCTTTGTGAAAATGGTAAAAAAAATGGTAAAAACCATAAATCTGTCTGTCTGTCTGTAAGACTTTTTTAAACATTCAAGCAAGGCTGTCAAGCCAACATGTTCAAAATTAAAATTTCCTTGTGAAAAATTAAACTTACACAATTTCAGTTTGTGAACTTACTTCAAATTAAATTTGACTTTCAAGGTATGAATACACTTCATGTGAGAGCTATGGTATGGGTCATCTTGAGAATCTCCTACTTTCTATAGAGAAGAGAAACAGTGGAGCAGAGGTGAGGAGTCTGACCATGGCAGCACTGCCCAAAGGAGCCTGTGGACCTAGCTTGTCTGATGCAATAACATCAGAAACAAGCTCATTAGGTTCATAACCTGTCAGAATGACACAAAGTTGGCCTGTCAGGATTAGTTGAATGCCTAGGAAGTGATAAGGGCGAGTAATGAGCAGGGAAAGAGGTTGTTAAGCTCTACTGACGCCCACAACAGCAGGGACACCACGGCTGGCTGAGAGCCCCAACACAGGCCGCCACTGTAGCCATAGTGCACCAACACAAGCCACAGTCAAAACATACACTAAAGCTTAATACATATATATTGCAATTTTGCTCATCAATATTTTGTAATGTTATGACTAACAATCAATACATGGCAGATATAAGTTTTTGGTCACACTTCAGATCAGGGTCCAATTCTCACTATTATGAATTTTGCCTCAACTTCCTAATTACTGCTTATAATAGTTAAACAGCCAATATCCTAGTAATATCCATGCTAATAAACAACTAGTTAAGAGTGAGAATTGCACCCTAAACTTAAGTGTTACCCTTTAAAAAAATAAAATATATGTATATATATATATATATATATATATATATATATATGTTATCACGTCACTTTGTAGGCCAACATGCGGAAGTGAGTTAGCATTTTAACACTCCCGGTTCCCTCACTCTAAAGTCTATGGGATTTGTGAATCGGTTTTTGCTAAATCGGCTGAAATAAGGTCTGTGGTGAACAAAGCCTCTAAATATTTTCACGTATTGATCTATGACATAAAACATAGGGTGGGGGGGATTTGAAATATTTTTATTCATAAAAATAAATCATAAGAACATGCACTTCATTATTACAGGAATTGTAAAATATTTTTTCTTATTAAGTAGCCTAACGCAATCTAATAGCTTATCTTTCCCTACACATACGAACTGTGATCATGCACAATGAAAAAACATCCTATTAATAAATAAAGGAAATAAATGGTAAATGGTAAATGGACTGCATTTATATAGCGCCTTCATAGACCTAATGGCCACCAAAGCTTTACATTTGCCTCACATTCACCCATTCACACACTCATTCACACACCGACGGCCTAAATAAATCAGCCTCTGCTGATCACGGATTGATTGCAAAGTTAAACCATCACAGTGAAATTATCTGTGGAGTCAAGTCGCCTCATTTGCGCCTCTATCGCGCTAAACGCCTCAATCGCGCCGCAGGACATCTAGAAGCACGTAAATGCTTCTTTACTTTTGAAAACACTCGTGCCAGGAGCTCAAGAGTGAGAAAACTTTGCTGAAGTGATGACGTCACTTTGTAGGACAACTCGGAAGTTAGAACGCATGGGTTCCCTCGATCGAAAAGCTATGCATTTTCCCCAGACTTTTGGAAAATCGACAGAAAATCAACAAAGAGTTGTGACCCTTACACGTTTTGTCTATCAAGATAATCTTTACAAGTTAATCTAAAATTTATGCATTTTGAAGCCTATATAAAGTAAAAAAAAAAAACAACACAAGCAGACACAATACATTTTTAAAAAACGACAAGCAGGTTATAACTGGTGTGTTTTATGTCATAGATCAATACGTGAAAATATTTAGAGGCTTTGTTCACCACAGACCTTATTTCAGGCGATTTAGCAAAAACCGATTCAAAAATCCCATAGACTTTAGAGTGAGGGAACCGGGAGTGCTAAAATGCTAAATCACTTCCGCATTTTGGCCTACAAAGTGACGTGATAAATTCGGCACTCTATAGATTCAGTGCAACACTGTATGTGTAACTTCGGCCATTCTCAGTGGTGTGACTGGGACACTAACTCTGCTTGTCATCATAGAAACAGATAATCAGATTGTGATGTTTATTTCCCGCTTCAGTAATATGTTTGTGAGGGGCAGAGTTGGATCCAGATCTAAGGGGTGGAGATGGGTAGGATTAGGGGTGGGGTTCGGGATCAGGGGGTGGAGATAAGTAGGTTTAGGTATATGTAAGGTGGGAGGAGTTGGATCTGGATTTTTATGTTCTGCAGTGAGGACCTTCTCCTTTCTAGCATGCATATATATAGTTTATAAACAGTTCTTAGCTTTCGGCAATATTATTGATTTGACTGCACTGACACTATTGGGCGAGAACTGAACTGAGCTGGATAATGATATCACTCTTTTCTGCAGAGCTGCTTTATATTGTATTTGAATTAATTTCATAATTTACCAATATTAGTTATTGAACCAACACTGAATTCTGTTTTCATCACTGATCATTATTTTCCTGTTTTTCACTGTAATTCTAGATACGATCTGCATTAAAGCATTATATAAAGTTGCCTTGACTTCGTTGTTTTTCAAAAGTATGGGGTAAGATTAAAAATATAGTTTTGATATGTTTATATTATATGTAAATGTAGATTTATAATGTCACAAAAGGTGTACATTAAAAAAAAGCCTTTTCTAATAGTCAGTGAATTCTGAAAAATTATCAGGTTTCCACAAAAATATTAAGCAGCAAAATTTGTTTTCAAAATTGATAATATAATTTTGTGATAACTTTCCTCCAGATTTCTGAAGGATCATGTGCCACTGAAGGCTGTAGTACTTCAGCTTTGCCATGACAGGAATAAATGATAAATTAATTATACTTTCCAAATATATTGAAATAGAAAACAGTTCTTTTCACTACCTGACCAAATTGAAATTCTTCTCTTTTAGTGTACTCAACTTTATAACTACTTTTAAATTGTGATTTATTTATGTCTTCACTTCACCAAGCTTTGATTTCTTTTGCTACACCACTGACCGCACAGACACCCAACACCCACAGATATTTATAAGCAACTTGCTGTGGACTGAACGCACAGGAATTTTTTCGATGCAAGGTCATCTAGCTGTAAGGTCACATGACACACTCCCCCAAAATAGAGCTTACATTAAGAGAAAACGGAGATGAAAGGTAGCCTCAGAGTCTGCATTGATCTGACAAAGGTGCTTGATTAATATACTTGGACAGCACACATCCCTATATCTGAATCATCAATGCAGTTTGCATCACATGGTATTACCTCAAGACGCCAGCCAGCCAACCAGGCAAAGGTCACATGCGTCTGCACTCACCAAATGAAGCGCACAAACCATTCATTTGGCTGAGGCTACCGTCTGTGTCTGTGATGGGGGGGATTGACCTGGGGTTGCCCTCTGTTCTCTAGTGCTCCTAACTCCTCTTCGAAAAGTGCAGCAACGAGAAGCTGCCTCGCTCTCTGTCTGAGAGTCGACATAACAAAGGGAAAGGCCCTGATGCTCATTGGCCCTGACAGATCTGTGTTGGGGATGACCCTAACTAAACGCTTCACTGAACACCAGACACATGGACACACTGAGCAGACTGGTGCCGCTAGAACACTATGATCAAACACACATACACAAAGGATCTTGCAGTTCTTTTGACATATCTATTGATGCCGTCTCATTAACATATACTGTACACCAACAGCTTCATTAGTGGTCAATGTACAGTTTATACATTTGGATATTTTCTGAAATATTGATCAGATCATTCATACAGGTTTTTATACATGCACAGCTTTAGAAATGTAGACAACAATGAATATATAAATATAATATTGCCATATATAAAAACAAGAATTTTAGACATTTTAGAATGATTTTTAGATACTTTTTTTTTTGTATTGATTTGATCAAATAATGCAGCAGCAGCCTGGGTGAGCATAGAACATTTTTTTCTAAAACATTAAAAAAATACTACAACCCAAAACTTTTAAATGTAAACTTTTGCCTAAATGAAATAATATAATATAAATATTAAATAAAATATTATATTACGGAGACTTCAGATGCCCCAACACCTGCGATGTTCAGAGACGACTCAACGCTGGTGATATGTAATGCCCTAAATTAATACATGATTAACTAACTGTATTTTTCTATGTCTGAAATGCACTTTATGTAAATGTAAATTCAATTAAATTCAAATTTAAATCACATATATTTGTATAGCTATATTTTGATGTTTTATAGAGCTCAATAAATCAAATTCAACCTATTAATTCAATATTCTGTCAACATAAGGTTTCGTTAAGATTTGTACGTCTCCAAATTGTTCACACATAAAGTGCTGTCAGTCTGTTAATAATGTAAATTTCAAATGTATGAAATGCGCTTGAACCAAACTTAACATGCAAATACATATGATTACTGATGAGATTATTACATTTTCATGTGCAAAATAATGGAAAATGTCTCTTTCTCAATCTATCCTAATGTAGGCTTGCATTTCTGTTCACAGATCATCTTGAACTCAATGCACAAATACCAGCCCAGGTTACACATTGTGAAAGCTGATGAAAACAATGCCTTTGGATCTAAGAACACAGCCTACTGTACTCATGTCTTCCATGAGACAGCCTTCATCTCCGTTACATCCTATCAGAACCATAAGGTACCATTAGAACCTGTCTCACAATCACATGCAGTTATTTGTACATTGTCCTACAATTGCTAACTTGTTTGTTTCTTCATAGATCACCCAGTTAAAAATTGAGAACAATCCTTTTGCCAAAGGTTTCCGAGGCAGTGACGAGGGCGATTTGCGTGTGTCCAGACTTCAAGGGTAAGATTATATAATGTACCATGCATAATGCTGCATAATGTACCAAAGATTGTAGTCTTACTGATCAAGTGCCCATTTTCCTAGGAAAGATTACCCTGTGATTTCTAAGAACATGGTCCGGCAGCGGCTTATCTCATCACATGGTCACCTGTCAGGAAAACTGGGGACAGGTGTGCTGAGTAGCCACTCACAGGTGGTTTCTCACTATCAGTATGACAGTGGCGTCCCCCTGCCGAATTCTGATTCCCAGGAAGCTCTCTCTCACCCCTTCCCATCTAGCAGAGAATCCAGCCTTCTTTACCACTGCTTTAAGCACAGAGGTATAGCGCTGTGGCAACCAGCTTATTTACCAGACTTGTTAATCCTGACTCAGAACACACAATATTGGTATTATATCGGTTATTGGTCTATAGATATCAGCCTTTTTTATATAATCCATATCAGCTATGCTCATTTCCTGTATTGTTTACAGTTAGACTGCCTGTGCAGTCATCTAACGTTCACTAAAAGTTTACATTTAATCATATTTTAATAACACTGAAATGAAAAATTGCTGAGCTGTTTTAACCCAACTTTGGGTCAAATATGGACAAACCCAGCCATTGGGTTACATTTTTTATTACATTTTTAACCCAACGTTTGGGTTTGTCCATATTTGACCCAAAGTTGGGTTAAAACAACCCAGCATTTTTAGAGTGATATGATGCATAAATTTACTAGCATTTAAAATGATTCACACCAATAATTTTATAAGCTGCAATTGAATTTAGGCATCATAAATCAAAATGTTGCTGTATTTAAATGCATAGCATAACATAGCATAGCATAGCATAACATAGCATAGCGTAACATAACGAGACAGATTTAAAGTGCAGTTTTCAAAATCCATTGCATTTTCAAACCTTGTGGATTCATACATGATATTTTATTCTAGATAACGCAAGGCATTTGGACCTGGGATGCAAACGACCCTATCTTGACACAACAGCCTCTGCGGTTTCTGAGGAGCACTACTTCCGCTCCCCTCCTTCGTACGATCCACCTCTGCTGTCCCATCCATACTGCAGCGAGGCTTTAGGTTCTAGAGAGGCATGCATGTATGGAGGAATGGAGGGAGAGGCAGGGGGCGCAGTGGGTACCGATGACCTCCCTGCCCCGTCACTGAACTGCAATATGTGGGCGTCAGTGCAGCCGTATCCTCGCTACGGCATGCAAACTGTGGAGTCTGTGCAATACCAGCCCTTCACAGCACACTTCAACAGCACAGCCTCCGCGGTTCCCCACCACTCATCGTCCATGCAGCGTCCACATCCAGCACCTCCAGACCTAGTCACGTTTACCACACAGCGGGTGTTGCCACCGACGGCATCTTCAGCATCCTCCTCCCCCTCCGACCCCACCCCCCGTGACAGAGCACATTCCTCGCTTTTTCATAGGAAGCCTGGGTCGCCATTACGTTCACAAAGGGATTTCACAGGCTATCCGAACCATAGCCCTACTTCAACCCGAGAATCAGCCTATCAGTTCCAAACAGGGCTGAGCAGTGTTGGGCCTCACTGGACAGACAGTTAAACGGCCACCGTCCACAACTATATTCCTCTGCAGCTTAGAGAAACAAACTCTCTGTGAACAACAGCTGCAATGAGATTATTTTTACAGCCATGATGCTAAATTGTAAAGCAAAGCCATAAATCTATTTACCCTCATAGTATAGGAAGCCCACAGTTTGTGGCACTGTATATTTATTTGAATTTGAGATATGATCAGAGTTGTTGTTCATGCGCAGGTGGTGAAGCCAAGCACAAACAGCCAACTTAATGCACTAGTGTTGGCATTAAAGGGATAGTTAATCTAAAAATGAAAACGTCATTCCAAAGCTGTTCTTCGGTGAAAAAACTTTTTTTTTTTAATGGGTCAGCTGTGTTTGTAGCGAATGTCAATGGGTGTTTAATGCAACATTGGATCCCACTGACTTGAAAAGAGATTATTTTTCAAAATTCATACAATTTTGGAATGACATGAGGCATGAATATGACATTTAATTTTTTGGTGAACTGTCCCTTTAAGAGGAACCTTATCAGGGCTTAATTTTTGTATATAGCACAACATGTGCCAGCTGCATTTTGCTACACTTGGGAGACTTTATGTATTGAGTGCAAAAAAGTCAGTGGATTATACCGAGAAGTTTATTTGTTAGTTAACCTAAACATACTTAGTTAATGAGGCTGCTTTTTTCCCTCTTAAAATGTTAAGAGTGTGCAAAACATGTGCCAAGTCCAAAGATTGGTTATTTACTGGGTGTTATTAAGAGATCCTCATTATTTCCTAATAATGCAATAAAGTTTTAAACAAAAAAGTTTTTTTTTTATTATAC
This sequence comes from Pimephales promelas, assembly GCF_016745375.1. The sequence continues at coordinate 8,601,620 of NW_024121166.1, forward strand.
ATATATATCTTTATAAATGTATCTGGAATTGCTAATGTACTGATGCTATGCAATTGCTACTATTTCTTTGTAATGCCATCACAACAATGAAACTATTAAATATTAAAACACCTCTTCCATAATCAAATGATAGAAAATGATATTTGTGGTAACAAAAACAAATACAGATCAGACCTACAGCTCAAAATAAAGCTCACTGAGAAAATACCCATGAAATCTTTATCTTAGTGGTCTTGGATTGGCTCCTATACTTATACTCCATTTTAGTTGGACTATCTGGATTGTAGGGCCTGTTGAACAATATGTGCTACAAGTTAAGTATTTGAGTTATGAGTTTGGCACCAATCATTGTCTGAATTTGTTTGATTAGTTCAATGCAACATCAGAAAAGCTCATTGCAACCAGATGGAAGCCTAAAAATGATCATTAAGAAAAGAATAGAGAACAGTTTATGCTAGGTTGGAAAATCCTTAAGAGGTCGACGATGTAAACCAGCCTCCGTGGGCAGGCACCCACAAGTCAAATTAAAAAAGGATGGGGTATCACTGGTAAGCACTGTGATTCTAATGAAGAAAAGCAGGATGTGGTAAGGGAACATATAGTGGTGATTTTACTCGAACTGTCATTTAAGTTGACAAATCTGACAAAAAGAGACAGTTCATTTACTATGTAACAAATTTTCTCCATAGTTATTTCTGTTGTTTGCACGTTAAATAAACTGTACCTTTTTAGAGATTACATTATGTAACATTGTTTCCAAGACCTCCAGTTTGAACAGACCATGAAACCAAATTGGCCTATATATTGGTTAATTAACATAACTAACAACATGTAAATAATGATCTACAGACAACACTCAAATTTCAACTTACCCGCTTGTTAGGTAGTAAAATTCCAGCTGTTTTTGGAACTGTGGGTTGATTTTTAGTTGTATTAAGGGGTTTGCCTTGTCAAGCAGTTAAAAAAAAATATTTTTTTTTAACAGATTACTTACAAAATAATAAATGATTATTTTAATAAATCAGTTATCAGCCATAAGGTCAAATCAGTTTTTTTTTATAACAATGCATCAATAAATATGCTATGCTACACTGAATGTACACCATATAGGCTATCATGTTTTCAGATTAAAAACTTAAGGATTTCTTTAGTCACATTGAATAAGAGTGTCTGCTAAACTATGTTTTCATCTATGATTCATTCATAAACAGAAGTGCTAGAAGATGCGATTTGCTTACTTTATTTAACAAGTAAAATTCAGTTGATTTGTATAAAGCAGTTTTTTAGAACATAAGAGAAAACAGTCATACAAAATATTACTTTCTTGTGCTAAAAATAAAAGGGATATTAAAAGACAATAGAGAAATGCACCAGATTCCTCTGAATGGGTCCCAGGTTATTGATTGTAGAGAAGAACTCAACTGCTGATGAAACCAAGCAGATCTAAGGCAAGGGAGGAAATGAGACCATGATTCTGGGTCTTTGAAATGCTCCAAAAACATTTTGATTTACATGAGTGATACACAATCCAAGAAAGAATCCCATAAAGTGCCAATAACATACAATGGGATACATGAGCATGAAGTAAATTATATTATACATAACTTCAATGGTTTGCAGTTCTGTTTTTGACTGGGTTCAAGTACAGGAAGTGTCATTTGGTATTTTAATATGCTCTAAAAAAAACTGAAAAACTCTCCCTAACCAAATCCCATCTGATAAATCTAGGATCACTTAAAAAGAGCCCTCATTGTCATCTGATCAAAACTTAGCTTTTTTTTTATCAATCTTTGGTAGCACATAAAAAGAGAAACTGGACCTATAAGATTCGTGCGATTTAACTTTCCGCATATAAAGCCGTCTATCTCCATTAAAATAGAGCCAGGTTTAAGCCTCACAGAGCTTGTAGCTCCAGCTCCAGCTTGTAGTATCTATCTAAGTTGGAACTGAGGGGCATCTGGAACTCATTGGAGGAGATCTCCTTTGCCCTCCACTTGCAGCTTCCCACTGTCGTCCCTAAATCCCGTCTGAGAGCCGCCTTGGCAAGGCAACTCTCTGACCCAGCAGCTTAAGTCACTCCTCCTTGTAAAACTTTGGAATCGGCTCTTCGAAAGAGCACTCAGAAGCACACTTTAAGTACTTTGAGAAGATTTAATATCAAGTCCATTATGGCCTTACTGGAGCCCAGTAAATAGTCAATTAGTGGATAATTCTGATTCGATCCACATGCCGCCAGATCCGCTGGGGCGACCGGACAGCTTTGCATTCAGTGGGCCCCGCCAACACTCTCGGGATGAAAAAAGGGCGCGACTGAAATGGGAGGGGCACCACATGGAGCCCTTTTTGTGCAAACCTGCCCCTTGCAGCAGGCATTACTGCTGTCAAGTCTAATGCAAAGTTGCTTTTTGCACTTTCAGTGACTTTGGAATAAAAAAGAAATCATAATCCCTCAAGCTGGAGTTGTTTGTGGTCTTCCTGCATTGGAATGGAGGGGGGTTGACTGATCTTACACAAGAGGGTGGGCTTCAGGAGGAGGGCCAAATTGGGAGATTCAGCGGTCCAACTCAAGGCGGCATCCATTGATCAAAAGGTACATCTGGTCGACTCCAATAAAACATAAACCCAACTGTAGAAAATTGGGGTCCGACATTACAGAGTGGCTTTGGATAAAAGGTCCAATAAAAATGTATAATTGTATTATATACATACAGCGGATTAGAGTTTTCTAAAGAAATGGTGGATGGATTAATCTTTTATCCATCGGATTAAATGGAGGCCCGTGAGCATGATATATAGTGTGCCGTGATGGCAGAAGAACACAGACAACAAGCAAGCTCAAATTAGGAGCTAATTTTTTATAAAAGGCTGTTTAACCAATTATAGCAGTGTTTCGCAAAGTGAAAAATGTTGATCTCTATCCAAATACATACTTCACTGAAAAACATAAATACATAAAAAAACATTAATGAAAATAGGATACAAAAAAAAAAAAAAGATACAAATTTGAGGACTTCACATAGACTTCACATTAGCTCATTGTTGCATCACATTTGTCTAATGGTTTAGCATGTGAGCCTGTGCATGTGTGGTAAAGAAAAGAGCGAGTTCTGGATGCTGAATTAGTGTTTGAGAGAGTGATATACTTTCGTGCACTTCAATACTCCACCTCTTCATTCTCAACAGAGTTTTTGTTGGGTCTAGACAACCAATCAGCTGTTAATACGCCAAGGGCTGCCCCTTTCACAAGCCCCCAATCTTAACACAGCATCCTAGAGTGTGTGCACAAGAACAAGAGGGAATGAAGGAAGTGTTGCACGGAATAAACCAACCAGCGAGAGGGTTTTTGCAGCATACACATGATCTATCAAGCGTCCAATCAATGATTAAAGTAACAGAGTCCCTTTACCTCTGTATTTTATCTGCAGTAGAGCAACTCTACATGTCAAAGGAAAGAGATCACATTTTGCAGTCATATGACAATTAGCAGTGTTTTTTTTTTTTTTTGAAGAACAAGGTGTAGCATTTAGTCTTGAGGGGATCTCCTTGAGTACATGGTATCTTAGTGATGATATTGAGTTTACAACAGAGGATTCCTTCCTTCCACAAGTCTTTGACTCCCACATCAGCACTCCTTTAAAGGCATTAGTCATTTAAGGAAGTGGAAAACCAATTTGTTTAAGCTTGAGGCACTGTTTATGCTTACATCACCAGTTCTGTTACTACAGCACATATTCAGTTTATTTGACCAAAATAACAAATGAATGAAGTTAAGACTTGACAGAAAAGACTCAACGGGGGCTGTCTACTCTAGAGTGAATAGTCCTTTGCTTTAATGAATAGGGACAGGTCTATTCAAATAGACAAGGTATTGTGTATAAGGAGGGGAGAATGGCTGCCAGTTTTCAACCATCTAGAGTGCCAATCCCCTCTACTGGCTGAACACTGTTATTGCAGAACCATGGAGGTTTAGAGAAATGAGATTGTAAAATCATAATGTAATTCCTGTTTCTGTGGCTAACATTCTTTAAAAGTTATTGGCTTTCTATAATAAACAAAACAATGAACAGGATTTTCAGTGCAAATGTAAAGTTTTAATGAATACTTCACCCAAAATTGAATATTCTATCATCATTTACTCACCCTCATGTCGTTCAATCCGAAATACAAAAAAAAAAAAAAAAAAAGAGAAAAAAAAATCAATTGTATGACACAAAAGTTTCATACAATTAAAAGTCAGTGGAATCCAACGTTGTCCCACTGACTTCCATTGTATTGGTTCGGAACAACATGACGGTGAGTAAATAATGACAGAACCGGCGGACTGTGTCTTCCAGAATCATCTTTGTCACTTTAATGGAGTTCCCAGGAAAGTCTGGTAATCCCATACACTGTGAGGGAAGATTTGGGATTAGCCTGGAAAAAGCAACTGCAAAGCCTCAGGCTAATTCATTTGTCCTTTTTAAAACCCAATTGAGATTCTCTGCCTCGCGGTTGATGCCTGCGCACAGATCAAGTGTTTAGTTTGACAAATACAGCTTACAGAATATCAGGCCACCAGTGACTGACAGAGCAGACAGAGGGGATAAGACCATCGAAATGTGATTACCTGGCTAAAGGAGGAGGAGCACAATACAAACTTGTTTGTCATTTTACACGCTTTGTCAAGCAAAGCCTGTAATGCTAATTAGCCAGATACACCGGGCAAATAAAAATAAAACTAAAGCAGATTGGATTTGTGAGTCATCTGCCACGTCCACCTGTGGGCTTACTGGAAAACTCACAGGTTCAGGATATTACCATCCTCAATCAGTTTTATCACCAAATCTAACTCATAAAAGGAACAAGGACTATGTTCTGGAATCTAAGTAGATGTAAAGTGCAAATAAAAATATCCATATAAACCATTATGGAAGAAAAAGCAAACATACAGTACACTAAACTAGCAAATATTTTGCAGATAAACAATTTTAGCACAAAATTGCATTCTAACATTGTTTTGCAGACAACAGAGCGAGTGGATGTCTCAATATCACAAAATTGATGAAAAAAAATCAATCAAAATTTAAATTTGCCAAAGGACAAATGGACTTTCCAGGGACCACTAGCCAAAACTGATGCCAACTTGCGGCGCTGTAAGTGCCCTAAGTCCAAGATGGAAGGCAAACTAAAGGATTAATGTCCTCAGTTAAGGCTCAAAGAGTCTTTACAGGTGATTTGAAGCTCATCCTTGCTGGCTTACGTAAAGCTGTTCTGAGCTGATATGGCAACTTGGTCAGGACAGGTGTTTACTGCTTCATGCTGACAAGATGAACTAAAAAGTGGGTCTGTGGAGTGGCTAAAATGACACGCTCTAAAGGTCACAGGAAAGAATATTTTCTCATATGATAAAAACGAATGGAAGTGAAGCTAACAAAGTAAAGTTTAAGCATTAATATTTACCCAATATTAACTTATTTCTCAAAGCCAGTGGTTTCTAAACATTCATAAACATCGATGTTCAACATCAAACCTGAATCTCAGCTGGGGGTTTTCTGTTCAGTCTTATAGAGGTGACCTTTTGTGCCCTCAATTTAGTTTTGACTCCCTTATAGAGGTAAAGATTACAAATACAGGAATTCAGAGGATGAGGGAAGCACACTATATTACAGCTGCATCAATGTTTCTACCTTTGACGAAGAGCCAAGCAAAATAGATAAAATGGCAATTCACAGAAACGTCTGCATTCAGACTCGGAATGAAGGGTGATGCACCTTTTCCTTGTCATGCTTGGACACCACTGAAACACTGGAGGAATGGTGGGTATGCGAAGAACGCATGAAAAGTCACAAGATTAGTGTCAGGTCATGCTGCCGTTGTCATGATCAGTGCCAGAGCACACATTATCTTTCTAATGCCCTATATGGTTCAATAGGCCTTCAGTATTGTGGGTGGTAGTATATTAAAGGGCAGCGCAAACAAAGCTGAAGAGGGTAAGTCCACTCTAAATAAGTTTGAAAAGGCCTAAGAGAGCAGGAAAAATGTTGTTTCTGTCACAGACATATTTATATAAAGTGCTATTCAGTTAATGATTTATTTCTTAAGATTACTTAAGTGCTGCAGTTGCCCACATGTCTCCTAAAATCCTGCACTTCAATGAGCATAATTATAGTTTAAAGGAAAAATCCAAGTTATCGCTGACTTAAAGGAACACCTCCACAAACAAGAAGAACTTAACGTGCTGGGTAGACATAATTTGTTATGAAGAGTATTATGATAATTTAGTGTCTAAAACAACATGGTTGGTTACACGTGGTCTCAAATACTTCATGATGGGATCTTTTCCCCAATTCACGAAGACCTCTATTTTCAGGCAGCTGCTTAGTATAATATACAATTATTATTATATATCTATAAGGAATATATATATATATATATATATAAAATCACAGACCGGGAAATCTATCTTTTTTCTTGCTAAAGAAGTTTCTTAAGTAATTACTAAAAATTTTGTACCTCTGAAGACTCGAGAAGTGTAAAACATCATATGGCTGTTTGAAAAGGCAAATATACTGCAGGCAGTGGAATCAGTACTGAGAATGAGATGCCAGTTCACAGACTGTTCTCAGATGGCACAGATAACTGTCTGCCACCCAAGACAGCAAAGCTGATTACTTTGTAACAAACACAAAAAGACTGTCTGGATTCTGTTTCTGCAGCTGGTAGCTTCTTTTAGATGTTCTGGATGTTCAAAGCATGTTAAAAGACAAAAATCAAAAAGATATGTGTACTGGGGCAGTAGGATCAGGTAACTAGCTAAAACAACAACAAAAAACAATTAAGCTAATCAATAATTAGAGATTTTTTTAAGTCTGCACATCATTCTAAATTAAAATGTGGAGGGAATGTGGGAATGATAGAAGTTATATAAATGATTCAGTTTATTTAAAAATCAAGCTGTTCTATATTTAAAATGAAAAGATTAAAAAATGAATATATACAAAATATAAAACAAATATTATAATATTTATTTTAGTTTTATTTCAAATACTTAATGTTGAAATATACACATATGGTAAGATATGGTACCACCTCAACTCAACTAAGAGTGATAAAACAAACTAAAATCGTTTCATAGATGGTTGATGTCATCAAATTTGACATGTTGTACCAACATGCTTCCATGTCTCATAGAAATCTGACCTTTTGACAGGCTGTACAAAGCATGAAAACACATTCCTCCCAGCAGAAGAACGTCACTTTAGTAGTGATTTCCATTATACGAGAGTAGATGTTAAAACTTCATGCTTATTTGTACTTGGCTTTTGCCAAGGTAAGCAAAACTAAGATGTAGCTTTACAGTAACCTATGCTTTACGCTTTCCATATGGTGATGTGAATCTCCTCCTGTCCGGCGTTAAAGGCAGTAGTGTACTTGGCGCGTCAGCACATTCAACGGCTGCAACTACAGTGTGGTCTCCCCAGTGGACCAGCATGACAACCTTCTGGATTGAGCAGAGTAGGGGACATCTCTACGTAGGGTATTCAAGTGGGCATCTTCTGTCCTCAGTGTTTCGTCGACTAGCCCACGAGGTCGACTGTGACTCTGGCGGCCCAGTCACCCCCCTCCGTCCCCCACTCAACTCAGCCCAGCTTACTGACCTTTACATCCCTCCTGCTGCTGAGGTTGCTCCTTCCTTGTAGTTCACATGTGACCTAACCACAATCTCACAATCTCTCTGCAACCCAACCAAGGCTGTTGAGCCCCACTGTCTTTGCTAAACCTGGTTTAGTGGCATACTACCTACCTCAAAACACAATCAAAACGAAATCAACCATGAAACTGACCTTCAGTGTGTCAGTGCATTTCGTCATTGACAAGGCGTTAAACACCACATCACATAAACAAGATAAATAAACGGCCTTGTGAATCCCTTGCATAAACTAATGACAATGAAATCCAATTACACAACCTCTTCACCATTAATTAACAAAGAATCTTAGGACAAAGGAAATGAGACCCACTGAGTGGGTCCAGCCAAAAACACTACAGAGTGAGAGTGAAAGCAAGTAAAAAAGAACGCATACAGCACAATAAGTTTTTCCACATGGTCTTTTGTTTTCAACTTTATTTGCAAATTCCTGCTGGTTTGAACAGCAGTTTGATACGTCTTTACTTCTTGCAGACATGCTGACCAAGTTTTTCCTCTTCATTTAGACACTGTTTCCATTTTACTAACCCAACTAACATCGAAAACATTATTACATGCTGTCTCCACACTCATAAAGGTCATACAGTTAATTGTCAAAAAGGTCGTATTCTTATTGACCTTTGTTTATGGTTCATGTCTATATCTTATTTTCCAGACAAATTCCAACAATGCAAGGCATGTCTGGTCAGGTACAGCATGGTTTGGAATCTGACACAGATGGATATCGAGAACGACTGAGAATGTTAACCTTAAAATATCAAAACTTGATATTAGACCGGAATGAGGGTGGAGTCGGGTGACCTAAATAAATTTCAGAAAATTATCTTTGGTGCATTACAACATAATCAATTCACAATCACTGGTTACAAAGTCAAATCAAGGCACAATGGCCCACACCACAGTCCATATATTGCTAAGTTAGTTTATTCCTCACCTCTGTAAAGAGCATTAGGAATTCACAGTGGTTGGTTTACACATTTTGCTTATTTGCATGGGCATAGCTGTGTCCATCCAAAAAAAAAAAAAGGAGAAATTGGCATCCATAAACCATTGGGTAAATTACCCAGTTGACATTGCTGAGTGCCAAAACAAGAATCAAGGTAGACTCACTAAAAAGTAGAGGTCATTGAAGGAAAGTCGTATACAGCAGTTTAATAATCAAACCAGCATGAACAACATTCCAATGACAGACAAATGGACATTGCTGCTATGAAAAGACATCTGAGCTTATTTATCAAGTAAAACATAATAGCTTGAAACACCAAACACTCAAACAGTGCAAAGGTGTGAAAAAAAAAAAAAAGGCATCACTTGCTCCGTTAGGTCATATTCTCTAGGTCAGTGTGATTCGTTTATAAATTATCTAAAGGGCATGAACGAATAGGGTAAGTTGATCTATCCCCCAACTGACGCAACAGCTTGTCTCTTTCAATTCTTCATCCTCATCCGGATTGAACCAGCAAACATCCTTGTGTCACAAGAGTGAACTAGCACAGAGTGTCTAAAGTGCAGGCTTAGTTGACATCCTGTCAGTGTCCTAAACATGCATGACAAACAATCCGGTCGTGCACAAAGATGATTGAAAAAGCATGTTGTGAACTCAAAGCACACAAATCCATAAATAATAAATCCATCAGTGGTCAGTTTTAGCTTGTTGAAGCTTTTACCTTGAGAACAAATGCATGGAGGACAGTTATTACCAAAATACGAGTACATGTATGAACCAGAAATATTACTGTAAAAACAATCATTTATAAATGAAAGCATCATGTAAGCTGTTGAAAATTGATGACTGACACTGAGATGATATAAACACTCTTCGTCCCTTTTCGTGAGAAAAGAGTATTAATAGTATTGTTAGTGACAGGTGGCAGTCTCTGCGATGAATCACTTGTTCATATTTATCTTGTGCTTAAAATCGAGAAGGAAATATTGACCCAAAAATTAACTGTTTATTAATGGTGTTAATCTAAATCAATCGATCAATCAATCAAATGTTGACCTGTAAAACACTCTTCTGGTGAAGCCTACAAAGAATCTGACTAGAGAGGCTTGGTGAAGCCTGTAGGAACATACACTTCTAGCCTCTCCCAAAACTCTCTGCTACGCTCATGTCTCCCTGCTCCCCGCCCCTGTTTGCTCTTTGGATTACTCTCATAGCTTCTGCCCCTATTGGTCTTTGTGCTGTGTGTTTGTTTATGCGCTGTGAGCACAAGAGTGAGAGAGCACACAACTCTTTTGTTCATGTGACAGCATGTGTGAGAAGGAGAATCCTTGGGCTTTCTCTGTTCTTTAGCAGTAACACCCTCACTGCCATTAGCAATCTGATTGCTAATATAAAACATCACTCTTAACCTTGCGTTTTAATGTGTCTCAACAGTTAGTCAGGTAAATATTGACTGCGAGCAATTAAATTTTTGCTCATGAGCAAGATTAAGTGGAGCTCTGAAGCTACAGGCTGTAGTAGAGGAGGGGACATGGAATTGCGTGACTCAAAATCATTTTTTTTCCTTTGTCATCAGAAAAACAATAACTGTTTGCTGTTGTAAATCAAAGACGAGCAAACATGCCTTACCGTGTGAAAACTGCTCCTGATCTCACCTCTACTATCACTAATAAAAGGGATGTTGAGGCTCAATTTTATTCCTCCAAAACATTCTGTAAATGTTTTCAAAGAAATTTACAAAAAAGATAGCAAAATTGCTAGAGTAAAAACCTAATAATTGGTTAATTAAAGATTAAATATTACCATAGTGAAATTTTATTGTCAATGCTTTAACATTCTAGGTAATTCAAATGTAATTACAATATAATCTTGAATACTTTACAGAAAAATACAAGTACTTTTATTGATAGTAACTGTTAAATGTATGTTTTTCTGTAAAAGTAAAATCATTTTTAATTGCAAGTCACCTTAAAATTTACAGTGAAAAAGGGACATTCCTGATTAAAATTCATTAAAATCAATTATGTATACTTGTACATAAATGTACACAAATTAAAATATAAGTTTAATCACTGCGTGTGTTACACTGTCAAAATGTGTTACATTTAAACTAAAAAAAGAATATGAACATAATACTGACCAAAATACTGATCATTAATGATGTTAATGATCTAAGAAAACTAAGAAAATATTTTTTGCGTGTGGATGAAAACTTGTATTTTCTGCAATAGAAATCAGGATTAAAATACCAGGAGATGAATTTGGGCCCGAGAAGTTGTGCTGGTCTAGACATGGGCACTGAAGGATCTCTTTGTGCTGTCAAGATGATGTTAGCGAACACTTATAAAACAACAAGTCAATCCTCCCTGGGAAACCATGTTGTTTTAGACACTCAATTAGTTTTGAGGGGTCAGCAATGTGTGCTCATAATCTTCCCTTACACACTTTAAAACTCCAAAATCCTCCCAAGTACGTCGAACCACAATAGCTTGCTTTGGTACACGAAGCATTTTTGGTGAAAACTGCTAGGACAGACAAATGATTTGCCTGGTACAAAAGAGAGATATTTGCTTGTGTTTGCATTGCTGATTGGTGGAGGCTTCCAGAAGTTTGAACAGCTGGTACTCTATCAGATGAGACTCAGAAGCAGATGTCCCTGCACCATTTGTGAAGAAATAAGGCAAGCTTAAATATCATCCACTTAGAGATAAAGTAAATCTTCGCATGGCTCTCCCAAATCGTAAAGAGGAAAGTTCATCTATTTGAATATATATGAAGAGGTGTGCAGAAGTGTTAGCGAACAGCACCCCCTGTCTGCAATCAAATGAGATGTAAAACAATGGGGTGGGAAGACATCTACTGATGGGGAAAAGAATGACGGGTTGAAGTGAGCACGTTGGTGACACCTTGGCGTTCCCAAAGAGGAAGGTAATTAGAGATGGCGCAACGATCCAATCGGCAAACACAGGGATGCACTGGCCCTCCTCCCTCCTCCACTGCTCAATTGGACACATGACTGGAGATGCACAACGGGGGAGCGGAGGCCTCACGGGCAAAAAGTGGGTCACGAATGAAAGCCAATTAACAGACAATGATGGCACATTCAAAGAAAGCACCCTAAAAATGAGGGGAATGGTTATATCTGGGTCATATGACTCGACGGAGATAGTGATGTAGCTCTATAAGCATCCGTCTGAACACGACAGGGTTAACAGCTTCAACCATATCTGTGTTAATCTTACGTACCTCCCAGTGCACTGGGAGTGTGTAATACATTCACACAGTAGTGGAGACACCTCTAAAGCTCCCTTTGTCTCTGTCAATAATCCTGTTTGCCTTCTCATTATCCCAAGATTTAACGCCTCCGACACTTTCCTAAATCCACAAACGGCCTTCACAAATACATACAGCTCAGCAGTGCTGCAGGACATGGCAATTATGAACATGTTCTCTTTTCTAATAGCAGTCCCTTGTCTCTCCTGGCCTGAGCTAATAGCATAAACACAAACATTAACACATAGCAGGAGATGATTGTGAGGTTGAGAGATTGTTGTCACACAACCCTTCTTGGGGCTTTAGGAGAGCTAAATTCTTCAGCCAGTCCAAGCCTCTGAGGCTGTACACAGCAAATATGTCCTGCTGGTCATAACATACCAGCAGGACAGAGCCAGTGAGCTGCAATGAGAAGTTCAAAGGTTCAGGGATATATGGTTGACATCACATCTTAAATCGATGACCATGTTTGAGATGATTGAGCAGAAAAGGAGGCAATAAATGCCAGTTGGACAGAACCTTATTTGCACATATTTGTGTCAAACAGAGACAGTTGTGCATCTTTGTTGTGACATGGTTAAAACCCTGCTTCAGTTAAAGAGGTCTTCAACTGCCTAAGTGACTATGAAAGGCAGGGTAAGGATATTGTAAATCTACTCACATAAGCCAGACTATGCAGGCAAAACAGCAACGCTGTGGAGCATACTGCCATCTATTGGCCTTCAATGAATGAATGATTGAATGTCCTAATAGATGAACAGGTAATAATAAAAAAATCATATATCTCCATATGAAATCTACATCATACTTATAAATATAGATTTAAAATATTTAAATCTAGTTGATAATCAATAGTTGATACATTAAAAATGTTTATATATATAAAAGTATTCTACATTTTATATTGACAACATAATTGAAAATATAAAAATATACTGTAGGTGCAAATCTGAATATGAAGTTGAAATGTCTTTCAAGCACACTTATTAAAAAAATTGACAAACAGAATCTGAGTGGTTTGGTTTTCAGCAAACAAAAAAGAAGAGGGAGATGCCGAGTGTGAGAGCACCTCAATCTCATAAAACATAATTGATAACAAAGATTATCATTGCACTTTCCTGTGCTCTCAAAAACAATGCTTTGTTGGGTGTGATTGCAAAGTCAAAGAGAAAGCAAACACAGGTCCTAGTGAGAATAGGCGGCCACAATACATCAGAGCAGCTCTTTAATGTAACACCTGCTGTCCAGGTCTGCAAGTCATTGTGCCTATAACAAGGCATTTAGGGGCATACAAGTACAGTGCTCCCTGGTCGCTTTTGTGGCCAGCTATGACTGTGTTTGCTTTCGAGGTGTTCTCCTGGTGTGACAGCGATGCTCTCATTGTCAAAAAGCCCATGGGCTTTGTGCGCTGACACGCAGAGGAAGGGAGGGGAGCTGCAGATGCGTGAGTGTGTCTGGACTTCGGCCAGTGGAGCTTCTCAACAGCGAGAGGCACCTGTGCCGACACCTCCCCTTGTTATTTTACATAAGTAATCCCTCGCTTGCTAAAGCACACAAACTTCTGAGCACGGATCCTTTCACCGCACAAGTGTCTTTCATCCTTTTGGAAAATGACAACATTGACTTGTTTTCAGTTTCTAAGGTATCACCTCTTTTGTTGTTGCAAAGATTCTAGCTTGGGGCTGTTCTGACACCATCTTGTTTTTTGGGGCGTGATTCCTGGTATAAGCTGGAAGACATTGAATTAAAAGTGGTGGTATTTAATCTTTTTGACTTTGGAGGTCACACCTGTTTCTAGTCAACTTCGATTTTACTGAGAGGAAATGTAACTTGCAAACATTAGTTGCATTACAGGTGACATTAGTTAATGGATTAATCATTATGAACTAACGTTTACGTAATGTATATGTTTAACATTTAATTTTGTATAAATGAACATTAAACTGTAATAATTATTACAGTGGAAAACAAGCAATGGCTTATGCACACACACACACACACACACACACACACACACACACACACACACACACACACACACACACACACACAAAGACAAATTTATTTAATATTAGTCTAGATTAATAAATGCTTAAACATTTGTGTTATACAATAAATTAACTAAAGTTAACAAACTGAAATTTTGAATTACTAACTGAAGCAAAGTATGCGGTATTAATCCTTTAAAACAAAACAAAACTTATGAATTTAATATTAGCTAGATTAATAAATGCTTTAAAGGGATTGTTACCTGCACGTTATCCTAGTTAACTATAACTAGTTCAAAGTTCAGTTCACACATTTTAAAATGAACTAGTTCAGTTCAGTTCATACTTCTTCAAAAAATGAACCAGTTCATTCATAGTTCTTTTTTTCCATATGTTGCGAGTTTTTTTTTTTTCTTGCCACGGTCCATATACAACCACAGACAACAATTATTTTATCGACGGGCAAAGTTTGCACAGAAATGTAAGATTTTTCCCTGACCGACCTAGTCATAAAATCCGTTTAAATGATCATACAACGTCTCCTCGCTCGCTGCTTTGTCGATGGAGGCCGCGGTGCGACACTGGTGGCTGGTGTTGCCAGATTGGGTGTTTTTTCGCTACATATTAAGGCCTGTTTACGTGTGTTTTAGCTGGAAGGCTCTATAGAAATCTGGCACCCTACTGTACGAAATTAAACTGAGAGCGTGTGTTCAGAGACACCAGAATGAACGCGTTCACAGTAACGTCCATCAGGCAGTAATACAGTACAATCAGTTCACGTTCGCCCAAAATATGAACGCGTTCAGGCACAACACTGACGTAATCTAATGAATTAACCAATGCTGAACCTCACAGTAAAATGTTAACAGCTATTCAGGCAAAGATGTCAAAATGTATTGCAGCAGAAAGAAGCATAGGAAGAAGACAAAATAAGTCACAAGACATGGTTCAATGAAGTTGTAAAGATAAAAGTCAACCAACTACTCAGCAAAAAAACCACTAGGAATTCTTGCTGAAAGCAATTCTTTACACAGCCGCGCTTCCGATGACAATTCATTAGTTCTTCATAACTCATTCCATCTTTGTTGTACTGAATCCTTTGAAAACCTTAAGACATTTAGCACTGTTGGCTTGTGTCTACATGCTAAACTACTCCCCTCTCTGAAAGGCCTTAAACCAGCTTCATCCATTTTAAAACGAACACTACCAATCTTGGGTCGTGCCGAGCTGGATTAAAGGCAACAGGAATAAAAGTGCTCAAAAGAGGCTAAATAAACAGTTGCCTTTCTCATGATGCTTATGCACCATGTAATGATGAGTCAGGGCAAGTGTTGAGTGTTGTGAAAGTGTGCATGCATAATTCACCCACCCCTGTCTCTTACACAGTCTGTCCGTCAACACACGGAGTGCCTCTGCTGTTCGGCTGCCACATTTAAAGGCCTCTGAAGTCGCCTCTAGACAGAGGCACGAAGGGGAAGGGTGTGCCTTAGTATGTGTGTCTGTGTATAAATCCTGCATCAGAGCTGTCTCTGCCTGCACATTAGGGCAGATGTCTGTCAGCAGAGTTCATTTGCTTAAACAAACTGCCGTGGCACTCTACATGTGGCCCCCATTCATTAGCGTGGCACTTGAAACCCTGCGTGTTTTGACACACTGTGTCTCAGAGCTTCCAATATTTACACAACCACAGACCACCTACATTCTAGCGAGGCACACAAATGCGCTAACAGGCGTGCATACACACTTCTAAAGCATTCAATTTTCACTTAGGTTTCCTTCACTCATTTACAAGCTCTGAGAGAGGAGGAGCCGGGCATTCTCTCACAGCCAGGAGATATTTTTTTTTTCACACAAAACTTTACAAACAGATCTAGCATCCATCATTCTGGGGACTGGCAGCCGGATTTAACAGTAGACGATTGATTGGTTTCTCTGATGAAATCGCTATCGACTTGTTAAGAACATGCTTACTGTTTACTTATGGTTCTCTGGCACATTGCATATGTCAAATAAAAACCCTGTGTAAAAGTCATGCAAGTGAATTAAACTTATTACTTATGCTTTATATGCGGACATCATATGGAGAGACTCTGGCAATGAAATTATTATTACATAACACTTTACATTACTTAATGCATCCGGTGTGATGACCTAAGATTTTTTTAAAGCACTTATTAATCTAGTTTAAGGTTATTTTATAAATAAATTAGTGTTCTTTGTTAATAATACATAATGTATATTAAAACCCCTTGAAATGTTAAAAATGTATTCATGTATTCAAATTAACATGAACCAGGATTAATAAATGATGTAAAAAATACTGTTCATTGCTATTTAACATTAATTTTGGCATTAAGTAATGCTAACGTATAGAACCTAATTGTACAGTGTTAATATTATTATAAAGTGCCCGTAGAAATTATTAGTACTGAAAATGACATGCATTCCATCCAACCCCACATAAAATAAATAAAAACAATGCAATAATAATGAATAAAGCAGTATAACAATCAAGATATTTCTTATTGTAAATCACCCCTCCAACAACAGGGTTTTTTTTTGTATTTTTTGTAGAATAAATGAGGTAACCTTATTTTACCTCTAGATGTGGAAAAGTCATGTATATGTATAACTTATTACTTATGCCTCATAGTTTCCTAATTTTAGACTGAAATGTATTAAAAATTCCACTGGGATCCAAATGTATTGGTAAGTCTGTATCATATTAGTCAAAATATTTAACAAAAAAGATAGGGGCAATATGTAGATATGGGAGTTCAAATAAGGCAGAAGCCTGTGAAAGTCACATATGTAGAAAGCTATTTGGCAGTTAAACTAGAAATTCTCTGAAAGGTTGTGTTTTGTTGTGTGCTTGTCTTACTGTACTCCAGAACCATACAGAACAGTACACTGCATTTTACCCTGAAAAATGCCTGCATTGCCCAACAAACAAATACAAAGACAAATAATAAAGGGTCGGTATTTTTTAAAAAAGTCCAAACAAAGATAAACATGTTCACACACAGTGGAGTATGAGGGAAAGAACAGGGGCCTAAATTAAGTTTATGAAAATAGCTTGTCTGCAGCATTTAGACAACAGCAAATCACTAACAGCATGGAACATCTACAGTACCAACAAGGCATTAAGTCACTGATTTACCTTTAAACTCAGCAAGTAAATCACATATTGTCCCTTAACATTTTTTGATGGGGTACACTCTAAAAATGCTGGGTTGTTTTAACCAAAATTTGGGTCAAATATGGACAAACCCAAACGTTGGGTTAAAATGTAATAAAAAAAATTTACCCAATGGCTAGGTTTGTCCATATTTGACCCAAAGTTGGGTTAAAACACCCCAGCATTTTTTAGAGTGTAGAAGACAGACCTTCAAGAGCCTGGTTATTTAGCACCCTGGGCAGGAAAGAGTGCTCTCTCCTCCAATAGGAGCCAGCGCTGGGTCTTATAGCATGGCATGAAGACCGCCAAGGCTCATAGCTCAGGTAATCCCCGCTATGAACAGCACCGAGGAGACATTTTTCCCAGAATAGTGAACTTCACAAGCTTTCCACCTAGCCTACAGCGAAATCAAAAACACATGGTGGAATCAGACAACTTTACAGGCACCTACATCACAAATCAAGGGGAATGTGAGGTAATATATGAGCAGTCTAGCAATACCACAGCAAAATAGGACAATGAGAGGCTGTTATCCATTGTCTGGCTGATTTGCTGTTGTTTGTGGCTCTTTACCAAACAGTGCTTTTACATGAATCATGCTGAAAGAATTAAATTTTTTACATTTAGTTATTTATCCAAAGCGACTTACAACTGAGGACTAAACCAAGCGAGTCATTGTGAAGAGGCACAACTTTTTAAAATAAGTCTCTGTTCAATCTAAGCAACGGTCTGTCTGCCTATAGGGAATCAGTTCCAAAGGGGTTTAAAACACAGTGACTACAGAAGAAAAAGTACATATAAAGTCTAGAAACATGCTACATTTACAAAACTCTCTTAGGCCCCATTTACACCTAGCATTAAGATGCGAAACATACGAGAGCAGTAGCAGAGCAGTATCGTTTCTGTTTGATAGCCACAAGAACTCGCTGAACATGGTGGGTGTGTGACTCACTAGGGTCTTCAGCCGACAAAGTTTAAATTCCGTCTAGCTAGTGCGCTTCCCATAATTTACACAAGAAGTCATTAGGCGAAGAGTTGGCGGTCAATTGTGGCTATTCGAATGCATTCGACCACATGAGCATTTGCAATCTTTTTGAATGCGTTTTTGACTACCTCTGGAAGTGGTCGAAAGTGGACAAGCTCAAAAAGTTTTAGATGCCATTTACACCTGTATTTAGCATCGTGCATCGTCCACGTCCATCTTAATACCAGTTGTAAACAGGCCATTAGGTCCAGATACCCACACTCCCCCACCTCCAGAAGAAGGCTGCTTGGTTCAATATAAGGTCCATCTCTATTAAAAAAAGTCAATTTTATTGATTCCATGATGTGTTTCAACAGCAATGTTTAACTGTATTAATTAAACAACTCATGATTACTCTCTCATAATTAGGAAATCAATTTCTACCTAATGGAAATGACAATAGGGAGTTACCAAATCAGTCCCAAGTCTTTGATTGATTAAACTAATGGCCACTCCAGCACTAAAAAAACTACATGAAAGAGACATTCATTAGTCGACAAACCTTCAGATACATTTATGTAACTAGAACTATGTACATGAATATGGGAATAAGCAGCATTAGAAATGTGCACTGGAAAAAATGATTTGCCTATAAAAAAAATATATGAACCACAAAACAAAAATAATAATAATAATAATAATAAAATACACAACAGAGCAAAATGTATCTGGTTGGCAACAAAGGAATACAAACTACTTTTGATATTAAGACTATAACACATCAGGTTAAACTCAAGTCACCTATCTGACAAGTGGCCTCTATGATTTAACAGATTACAGAAAAAGAAAAAAAAAACTTTTAAATGCTTTAAGTAAACAACAGAGGATGAACCATAACAAAGATTGTCTATACTCAGATTAGTCTACTTATCAAACTGTTAATTCAGATTAAGCGTTTAATTCTGAATAAACCTCTGAAAGAAATCCGGGTTTATTGTTCAAGGGGCTCCAAAACTATAACCCAAGCCAAGATTTGACAGCTGTGTCTGCAGACAGATTGAGGGGGAGATGTTTAGGAACTAAGATGATCAAAGCCGGCCAACAACGCCTTCAGACTTCAAGATTACATGTTGGAAACAACACATGTAATGAAAAATCTTAAAGAAACGGTTTTATAATTTGCACCCATTCTTAAAACAACATTTATAGTAATATTAACTGCTATAGTTTTAAAAACCAAAGACGTGAGGCATGTTAGACTTGATGTTAATGTGTTCCTTAATACCTTTGTCTGCTCATGAGCCAATTATTAATCAGAGATTATAGGTCTAAACCTCTAACAGAGCCTCTACAGCCCATAAGGGTTTTTATTCTGAATCTGGGCTGTAAAAACTGGCATCCAAGCCAGCACAAGATGCTGACATGACAGACAGATTAACCAAAATGAGGATTAGCTATCCATTACATTATAGATTGCTCCTCACCTAACTAGTCGCATCCTTAAAAAAAAAGAAAAAAAAAAAAGAAAAAAAAGATTAATCAAGACTGGTGCAGACTGTTGCTGCAGCAACAAACATTCAGTGACTAGGCAGGCACCCGCTTGTCTACAAGCCACTGCTAGTTAAAGGCACACTATGTAGGAATTTCGTTTTTGTCAAACGGCGACCTCTAGAATCGCTTTGGAATACTTGTATTTATTGTTACTGTCGTAAATACCACTCAAGCAGAGCGTCTCTGCCATTAACTGGTCTCTGCACTCACTGCCTGAAACCCATTTGAAGCTGTTATATTAAGGTACAAATCTTGCATAGTGTGCTTTTTTTTTGCATTAAATAAGAGATCTAACACTAGACCAATAAAGAACTCAAACAGAACTTGCGGATCGATGCATTTATTTACGGGTTGAGCAGAGAGGCTCATTCTCTTTGCCTTTTCCTAGTCTCTTCCGGCCGCGTTTTCTTTGCTTTTTCCATCGAGTATCACGTCTGAAATGCACTCAAGTGTCTTCGTGCTTCATGTTGTGGTTGATGTGTGTGACGTTGTTTTTCCAGCAGCGTCCCTCCCCAAACTTGACTACAAGGATGATTCGCCCTACTATGAGTTTGTTTACCACCGAAATTAGTTTGAAGCTGTTATCTTAAGGTGCAGTTCTTGCATAGTGTGCCTTTAAAGCACCCAAACCCAAACCACAAGTTATAACATCACCCCACCCTCTGTCCCTAACAATGCTTTCACAGCTTCCTTTGCTGTGCAATGCTTGGGTACACGGCACGCTGCCTCAAATACAGCACAAACCCTTTGAAGTCATGTCCAGTTCATTGTGTTTACCTTTTCATATCCAAGACTACTGCTCATATTAAAGAACAAAACAAGATGGGAGTCAAAGATGGATGATCATGGGGGGAAAAAACAAATATTGTACAGATAATCTGTCAAAGTGAATTCTGTATTGAAGGCACTGTAACATACAAAAACATA
Organism: Pimephales promelas; assembly: GCF_016745375.1. The sequence goes on from NW_024121166.1 coordinate 8,622,134, forward strand.
TGCATAAATTAAAATATATGAAGTTAATGTTTAAAACAAATTTTAAAGCCAAAAACCAAAATTTGTAAAATGTACAACATTAAAATAAGCTTAGTCATTTTGCAAATAAAGGAAGCAATGTTTTCTTTTGTTTCATCCAAAAAGCAGTGAAGTGAAAAGCTCTGCTCTGATTCTGAATGATCACATTTTATACTCTGTGAAGCGTGATAATTTCCTCTCATGAGACAAAATGATCCAGTTTAATTACAAATATAACGTTAACCTCCGTAATGGGGTCAAGGTCTGTCAACCTTCCTTCTCCACATTAAAAAACACCAAACAACGCCATGTGTGCTTAAGCTCCCTACAGGCTGTGAATAATGGCCAATTATTTAATGTGCCCTCAACGTCCTCGGCCATTATTAACTAAAGTTTGAACGCCGTTGAGAGGTAACGGCTGAGGCTAACACCTTTGAGAGCTGTCAAGCTCTGCTCTAAGGCAAAGACAAAAGGCCAAGAAGAAGAAAAAAATATGGGCCAACGGTATCAGAAAAGCAATGATTACAGTGCCAGCAGTAGATGAAACCTCCATTATACATCAATGGGAGATGCGATTTACATGGTGGGATGGTGGCCGTGAGAATGATGGGATGTCACCTCTGGGGAGTGTGTCTGCCCCATGCTACAGTGTATGTGGCCCAGATGGAGGTCAGGCCAGAAGGGTGGAAGATTTGTCAAGTTGAGCAGGGGACAGGAGGGTAACGAAAGCCCACTGCAGCATAAGTTCAAAGCAGGTGATGGGCTGTGTTGTAAATGGCTCCAGGACATATTCCACACGTGCAACAACTTTTCCTTACATTAAAACAAGCAAAACTAGCAGCGTGTTTTTAAAGTGCAACAAAATTAGCATCAACAGCACAAGGTGAAACTTTTAGAATTTATTTTAAGTAAATGTATATTTAAAAATAGCGCTGTACATGGATATTGGTAGAAATTAGCTTTTTTTTATTATCTGCATCATTATCTGCTATTTTGACATTTAGATTTCCTTAGCTTTTACCTAATGCTCACTTAAAAACACAAATAATTTAATAACACTGTTAAATGTTTATTTTAAGCAAATCCCAAGATGAATATTCGTTTTCATACAGTAATTCAAAGTTAGCATTTAAAGTGATTCTTTTTATTGTTTAAATATAGTATAGACAAAATAATATAGAAGAATTTATATGTAATTGTCAATAAACATAGTTCTTAGTGACTCTTACGCTTATCAAATTGTATTAGAATTTAATAAAACTGTTTAATAAAACTAATATATTTTACAATGTAATTTATTTTTGTGATGCAAAGCTGAATTTTCAGCATCATTACTCCAGTCTTTCCTTCAGAAATTATTCTAATAGCCTATACTGATTTGGTGCTCTAAATTTTGTTTTATCATCACTGCAGAAAAAGGTTGTGCTGCTTAAATATTCCACAATCATCTGAATGATTGAACAAATAAAAATAAAAATAAAAGTGTTTTGACACTTAAATATTGTCCTGATTTAATGGGTCATCTGAGTCCGGACACACCATACACATTAAAAATTAATGACTACTAACTGCAACTTTGTGGATCAATAAACTTATGTTCATGGTGCAGATAGCCTATTAACAACAACACCAATAAGCCCTTGTATGATGTTGATCAATATTTCATTAATTGATTTACTCAATTATTGGACATCTCTAATAGAAAAACACAATGAAGTTCTAATGACATTTTAAGGTACTTTTCCGTGGCTTCCTTTTTGTGTCTAAGTACCTGTCTGGATCTGGTAAGAACCAGACAGGCTCAAGGACTTCCAATCAATAAGGATTTTTTTCCCAGTTTGAAGAATTCCATCCATATGGTGTCATACAAGAGCCCGGTGGACATTTATACATGTACAGGGTTGACAAAACATGAAAAACAGAGAAAAGGACTGTGCATTCGTCTATGATCTTTCAGCTTAAATAACCACACAAATAAGTGCTAGCATGTTGTTCTAATATTGACTGGGTGTCGCCAAATCAGTTATAAGTTAATCTTTCAGAGAGCATGTCTCGTCAATTTTTTTTTTTCTTATTACACTTAGGATCACATCACTAAGAATATAAATGGATTAATGAAGGAAAACCAAAATGATTTATTATTATTTTGCAAAGCTTAATTACGTGTGGCATGGAATTAGTGAATACTTTGATATTTTTTACCAGGGAAGTAAGAGCAAATTATTTGACAGTCTGAAAGACCTTGCAGGGTCAAAATGCATCATTATGGCCCATCTACCTTTCAGTCAGGTAAATAGGACCGCACTTTTCTATTTAGGACAAAAAGGATAGTAGTTCTTTACACAAGTAGCAGCATAGACCACACAACAATGGGACACTAAAGGTGTGTCCCACTTAGATGTGGTTATCTTAGAATAAAAATTAAAATAAAAAAAAATTACAATATGTAGACTACTTTTCAAAGGTAAGACTTCTTTCTTTTGCGTTTAAGAGGAATAAATATATATATATATATATATATATATATATATATATATATATTCCATAATAATAAATAAATATATATACCATAATTTCCCTTACCTTGGTCAAAGGACTCCAGCTCATTGACAAAGACAGATGTACTGGATAACCGCTGAAAGAGAAAGGCTCCAGGTCACAGAAAGAAAATTCAACCACTGAGCATCAACTGCACAACACCAATATTTGGCTAACCTTTGTAGCTTCCTGTGCCATTTTTGGCTTCTTTGGCTGTCTGTTCTTCCTTAGATATGATCTCTGAACTTTGATACCTGTTCATAGAAACAACTCTAAATATCAAGAAATCAATTAGTACATAGAATTGAAAGACATATAAGCAGATTCTCCTACCAGTTTGGGTCTCGAAGTTGTCATTCTGCACCTCTACAGATGTAGGAGGCAAAGGTTTGACTGTTACACAAGTGCCAGCTTTATTAGTTCTTTTCTCCCTCTTTAACCTCTCTGCAGATGAGACCTCAGATGCCCCATGACGCCCCAAGGGTCTCTGTGTTGGGTGTCTGACTGAATCTCTTCGTTTGGCTTCGTGTAGTGGCACTGCAATGGCATTTGTTCTGACATGGGTGAATTGGTTGTGGAGGACTACACTTTGTACACCGCTACCATTTTCCTGTCCAAAACCGTCATCTTCCCTTAATTTCTGCAGGCTACCTCTATGTGTGTGATTTGTCTCCATTCTATTCAGGATATGGCCTCTCGTTTTCTGGATTAGCTCTGGTTTGAGTGAGGTTGGAGGCATTGAACTAGTTTTGTTTGGATTTTGAGCTTGCCACTTCACTGCCACTCTCTCCCTGATCCTTGCGTCTGAACTTTGACCTGCTGAATTAAAGCACATGCAACTTCAGAATGAGCATTGAGAAAATCATAATGCCTGAACACAATAATGCTTAAAATAGTGGAAAAAGCTTTTTTGCAGAGCTCCGATTAAAATAAACCTTCAAATGATTGTGGACAGAGAAGGGCTGATTTAGGCTAATTAAATTAAATGTATTAGTTTAATAAAGGGCTAGCTGGGGCAGGGTCCAAATGTTTCACAGTCCTGCGTGGCTGCAGACAGCTTATTAGGACGTCTTGATCTACACACATTCTCACTCCTTAGCCTTTAGCATCCTTATTCAGATTGATACTAATGGGTCGGTCACAGCCCGCCATGCAATTACAATAACGAACTGGCTGCCTCCGCACAGGCCAGATGAAGAGGGATGAGCTTTAATAAAATTTCTTCTATGGCCCCCACATTAACGGTGTTGCTGCTTAAGCCCCTCTAACGAGACAAATCTTGTCAGGCTGATGGGGGTTAATTTGCCCCCACGTCCCCCAACTCCAATTCCTAACTGCACAAAGTCTCAGAAAAACAATTAAATTTAATATGTTCCTTGGAACGTAATGTGAGGGTTAACATATTCTAGAGTTCAATGTAAGTTAATCAGAGTAAGAGGAATATTCCAGCCAGTAACAACACCTTTCAAAAACATCATCCATAAATGCATTACTCTTCGGTTGCGAATGTATGTGGAACAAATACTTTAACCACATACAGCCCTACTTACGAATTCAAATGAGAAAACTTTTTCTAGCTCTAACAGACAGCCAGAATTATGATACTAATTTTATTAGAAATGTATGCTTGTCCAATTGGTCACTGTAAAATTTTCAACAATTTTTCTATTACATTTTAAAATTAATAAACAAGAAATTTGTTTTGTGAGTGGAAAATGTTAACAAATATACAATATAAAAAGTTTACTAATAATAGCAAACATATTAACAATAATAATAACTTATTCATTGCTGTTTGAGGTTGTGGAAACAGAAGGAGAGAAACATTAAGCAAAATAAACTAGTATTACTGCGAATAAATCAATATGATTACTATTAATATTAACAATAACATTTTTAATAACCACTATTAACATATTTTACTGTAGAAATTGCTCCATTCATTGTTAATTGTGTGCGTATGTAACAATTATTCTTCTGTTATCATTTCTTCAAGCTGTTAGTGAGAGTGAGACTTCCTGTGCCTGTTTACAGCCTCGTTTGCCCATGGCGCCCCGGACACCCGGCAACTACAGAGCTGCCCCCATTTAGATCCAAAGTTCACAAAATTTTACTGGCCTGTAATTTCTTAGTAAAAATGTAGAACCTCCAAGCCGAGTGAAATCGGCCATGTTAACCCCTCCCTGCACCTCCTTCCAGTTTTTATCAGCCATAGCACAGTACATCTCATTAAAATCAACCCGGTCAAGACATCACGTCACAGAGTCGAGGATGCACTTGTCACTTATTTTTAATAATTCTTATAAAAGATACAATTCTTATAAAAGATATGCGTTTGGGAACATATTAAAGACAAATCAGCGGCCATGTGTTTTGTTTTTGTGGTTCGGATAAAATACACATTATTGCACCAAATAAGTGTACAAAATAACACAAAGTTGAACATTATCAGTCATCAACTGTGATGATGCATGGTTGGCTGGTTGGGGGCACAATTTTAAAATAGTTGGTGAGTTTACCTGATGCTGCTGATGTGCTTGGCCTTTTCTGCCTAGATCTGGAGAGTCTACGTGACCGACTACTGTTGGCGTCATTTTGTGAGGCAGACACATTCTCAAAGTCTGCACTACAGTATGATTCTTTCTGCTCTACACAACCCTTTAATAATGTGTTGTCTGGGACAGTGCTGTTCACAATGTCTTTGGAGAGTGTCCTCTTTCCCTGCTCTAAACCAAACAGATCGTCCAAAAGAATGCTGGCTGTGCTGCTAGCAGGATGGCTGACTTCTGCAGGAGATCTTTCCACCTCAGTAGACTCTTCCTTCTCTTCCCCGTCTCCTTCAAACAGCTCAGGGCTGTAGAAGATACTTTGTTCACCCTCTTCAGTGTCATCAAGGTCCATTCCACTGGTGTTCAGCTTCAACGTAGAGCTAGGGATCACAAAGAGCTGCTCAAGCTGAGGTTCCAATGAGCTGTCATTTAGGTCAGGAGCGCCATTTATTTGGTTCTTTGGTGTCACAGAAAGCGCAGGAATAAGTCCCTGCTGAAGTTGTTTGTTGTTCACTGAATTTGCACCCTGCTCGATTTGAAAAATAGAAGTCTTGAATTGGCTACTGACTGGAGAGGAGGTGAATAGATGGTCTGTAGGCCATACTGTTCTGTGGACATTACGTTTTCTGCTAGGCAATATGGTAGGTTCAGATGGATGCTGTATACACTTTTGGTCACCTGCTGAAACAGACAGACACAAAATCATCAGTGACAAATACAAAACTCTTGGGTATACCTCAAAGCAACACTACTTTGGTTAAAACACTACAGCCAGCATTGTCCCACAGATAAAAATTGTTTGATGGCTAGCTTTGATTAAGTGGTGGAGCACAGGTTCTCTATGATAATTGTGTGGGGTTTAGTTTTGAGTCTTCAATATGGTTTGTGTGTCTGAATGAGTGGAGTCCATGATTTATTCTCAAGAGTATGCAAATATTCACGCTCAATCTACCACAAATAAAGGTCAAAGAGATTTCATTAAAAGCAACAGTCAAGACATCTGCTTATCCCAATGATGTTCAGTCAGTCAGGGGCCACAGAGTCTGACAGGGGCAATGAGGAGTGAAGAGCATGTACAGTACACACGCATACATGTCCTTACACAGAAATGCACGATCACTTACCAGATGGTTTTACCTAAAAATACCCACAATGTTAAAGGAATAGGTGACCCAAACATAAATTAGGTCATTGTTTATTTACCCTTATGTCATTCTAAATAGTTTCTTATAGATACTTTTTTTTTTGGTGGAAAACTAAAGGAGAAATGCTGAAGAATGTTTGCATCCACTAGCTTTAAAATGTCTTGGGTCAGTTTTTTTTGGTCCCACTTTATATTAAGTGGCTTTAAGTACTATGTACTTACATTGAACAATAAGTACAATGTATTATTGTGTTCCTGTTGTATTGTAAAACACCTTTGCTGCTATTGAGGTGTGATCTGGGCAAGGTTAGGGACAGGTGTGGTGGTATGGATAGGTTTAAGGGTAGGTTAAGGTGTGAGGGGAGGGTCAACTGTGTAATTACAAATGTAATTATAGCTGTAATTACATGCAGGTATTTTCAAAATGTAAGTGCAATGTAAAAACATGTATGTGCACAATAAGTCCATTGTATCAAACTATTAATTTCAATGTAAGTACATAGTACTTAAAGCCACTTAATATAAAGTGGGACCGTTTTTTTTATTAAAATATGTTTGAAAGAAGTCTCTCACCCTCACTAAAGCTGATACAATTTTAAAATGATACCATTTTAAAATGTATGATGCATGTATAATGTACACTCAACTAAATGATTACAGTTGTTTCAATGCATTTAGGGGTGTGGTCCTGGTCAAGACAATCTCCTGAACTCCAAACTGAATGTCAGAATGGGACAGAAAGGTGATTTAAGCAATTTTGAGCGTGGCATGGTTGTTGGTGCCAGACGGGCCGGTCTAAGTATTTCACAATCTGCTCAGTTACTGGGATTTTCAGGCACAACCATTTCTAGGGTTTACAAAGAATGGTGTGAAAAGGGAAAAACATCCAGTATGCGGCAGTCCTGTGGGCGAAAATGCCTTGTTGATAATACAGGTCAGAGAAGAATGTGCCGACTGATTTAAGCTGATAGAAGAGCAACTTTGACTGAAATAACCACTCGTTACAACCGAGGTATGCAGCAAAGCATTTGTTAAGCCACAACACACACAACCTTGAGGCGGATGGGCTACAACAGCAGAAGACCCCAATGGGTACCACTCATCTCCACTACAAATAGGAAAAAAAGAAAAAAAAAAAATCCATCGATCCATCGTGATTCTCTCTCCAACGATTCTGGATCGATTCTGAGTTTAGTTTTTAACCAGATGTGCGATGACGCTGAGTTTGCTTTAGAAACACGTATTCTGCTTGCTTTCAATTCCTCACACGGCCTACACACACCACTGGAACCTTCCGTAAAATAATATTTCATAAAGTTCGGAAAGATTGAAGCGAATTACGAGGACATTCACAGGCTTCATTGAACGCGCTGTGAGAGATGCGCACTTTCTTTGATGTTACACTTGAAGTGTGCTGTCTTGCCCGTCGGTATATTTTCCTTATGAATGCTCTACGAAGTCATCATTTATGTGATTTGGAATGCAGTGGACTTATATATTTAAAATATGAACCTCACTATAACGGAAGACTGCTTTCAATTTCAAATCCTCACGCGCGCTTTGTTTATGTAGACTGCTCGCGCATGTAGCTGTGCGCCTCCGTGGTTTAATGTACAGTACTTGTGCAAAATTAACGTAAACACAGCCAGTTATGTCTTAGGGGATTAAACAGACAGGACAAACCACATTACTTCTTATATTTCAAAAGAGATTCATGCATGAATGCAGCTTAATAGATTTCCTGTAGCAGTCTATGTTGTCATAGTAAAGAAAAACTACAGTAGGCTAAAGATGAAGAAAATTCACTCACAGTTCTTGAATGGAAAACGTTCAGATAGTCTATAGGCTACTGAAAGCACTTTTTGTTTGTTGTTTGTTATACGTATCTATGCTCCTCAAGGGGTGTTTTAACCCAACCCTCAAGTTTCAACCCAAGAAATATACCTGACTCAGAAGACCTGCTCTCAGAGTTGGCTGCCTGCATCTCGGTGTGTAGGTTTAGTGGTGCAGGCTGAGGGTCAAATTGCTTGTTGGGGGTGATTATCTCAGGAGGGGGAGAGGTAACATTGGAAGGGCTGGGGTATTGAGTGACAGCCTGAGATTGTGTTTCTTCGAAGGTCTCTACTGCCCCCCGCTGGCCTTGAGAAAAGGACTCCAGGGACAGCATGGCGCCAGTGAAGGTGTCATGGTGCCTCACTAGCTGACGCACCCATTTTGACAGGCCTGAGAGAAGAGGACAGCAGTGTTTAACAAACATTTAACCACTCTACATGACCACTATTTTCATAACACACTACCACAGTGCTGTCAATCTGTGTAGATTTTCAAGTAAAGAATGTTTTCAACCCATCACTGTTACATGTAAAAGAGCAAGACCTTATGTACACATTATCTGGCCGCAGCCCACAGTCTAACATTTCAAAACCCCTGCGCTAGGTCATTATCTCCATCTAGTGATACAGAAATGTAACTGCAGTTGGGTGATATAATGGCAAAATCATTTATCAATTAGAGATTCTACACCACCTGTGATGTATTTGTTTGGGTTCGTCTTAAACCGGTCGTCCACCAGTATAAGTGCCCCCCAGTCATTTCGATGTCGAATACACCTAGGACATCAGCAAACATATTGTTACACCAAATAGATTTTAAAAGATTTGTATCATGTCAGACTAACTGCATAAACATCAACCCTGAAATGGCTTTTACCTTCCGAGTGCCTGGTTTAGTGCCCGATATGCTTGAATCTCGTACCAGCGCCCACCAGGCAGAAGCCCTCGGGACTTGGCATGCTTGTCATTATATTTCATCTTTAGTTCAACCTGCAATGCAAAAGAAACAATGACTCAAACTAAAGTAGTCTCTAAAAACACTAAACATAGAAATTTCAGGTGATAGTCGGGATACAAGATAAAAGTGCATTTTAGAACCAGGGCTTCCACACATTATGGAAAATGAATTTTTATGATGTTTGTATTAATACTTATTTTCCTGCAGAGGTGTAATTAATTGATCACCAAATCAGCAAATTAGAATGATTTCTGAAGGATCATGTGACACTGAAGACTGGAGTAATGATGCTGAAAATTCAACTTTGCTAACACAGGAATAGTGCATTTTAAAATATATGGAAACAGAAAAGAATCATTTTAAATTGCAATAATGTTTCTTTCACTGCATTTTTATTAAATGCAGCCTTGGTAAGCATAAAACACATAACATCTTGCTGACCCCAAATCTTTGAACCATAGTCTATACATAGAAATGTACATGACTTTTCTATGATTTTCCCTCCATTTCAGTCATTTAGAGGCCTGGAAAATATAATTTTAAAGTTCCAGGTTTATAACCGCAGTTTTCCAGGGCCGTGAAACGCCTGTTGAACAGATTCCATGTCTTGAATAACTTTTATTCCGGCAAGTTTCAATCCCTTAAAAGCCTATGGAGCTCTCAGATTTTTGAAATCAAAAATATCTTAATTTGCGTTCTGAAGATGAACGAAAGTCTTATGGGGTTGGAACAACATGAGGGTGAGTAATTACAGACAAAATTTTCATTTTTGGGTGAACTATCCCTTGAAATTCACCTTTTGTTTCACAGAAGAAAGGAAGTCATACAGGTTTAAAATGACAGTAAATTATAGCAGAATGTTTGTCACGTGCAAACAATGATTCTATTCGAAACTTGGTAGACAATATACATTTTCTTCACTCACTTCTCATATATCAGAAGGCCCGACAGGCCACACCTGGGAATCAGGCAGCTGTGTCACCATCGTACCACCCATACAGAACTAATTAGATTAACACTGGCAGGAGGTAGGACTGGTGAGGGGTGATCTGCAGAGGGCAAGGCTCCCCTGAAGATGACACCCTGGGCCTGTTAGTGCTTTTATACTTGCCTGCCCACACCCGCTGATCCATTGCAAAGAGGCGGAAGAAAGAGGCCACCAGACAATAGGCATCTGCTTTGCCATAAAAATGCCAGGGAGGCATCCATCAATTTTCACCCACTGCCCTCACTGTTTTAATGTTAACCTTTTTGAATTGACAAGTGAAAAGTTCAAATCCCGTCTGATGGGACAGGACGACAAAAGCCTTTAACTATTTATGACAGCTACTGTGTTTCAGATGCCAAAACCTGAACAAGGGCATGACCATCGCAGGTAAGACCTGTCTCTTGTATTCATCAGCTCTGCGTCATTCGCGATGTTGTCACACACTTTAATCAAGAATATTTAGGAACACAAGGACACGTTGATATACACATGGGGCTGAATAGAAGAGCAAACACTTAAGCATGAGTGAATCTGCCATTTGATGCACATCTCAATCTCTAACCCACTGGAAGGGTTAAAAGCATCTGGATAGAGATCCTGTTGTCAACTAAAGGCCGTTACCCCAAGGCTGACTGTCATCTAAATCCAATCAGAGTCTATTTCACTATCAAGGCCTTCACCTCCTAGAACCACGTCAACACTCAATCCGACATGACAGCTTGCATATGTGAAAAAGCCAATTCTCGCTGCTAGCCAAATCTCCTCAATGTGCAAGAAACCACAAGCTAGAAGCGATTACGTAAAATGTCAAGAGATAGCCCACTCTCTCATCAGCTTCAACCTCTTTACCTGTTCATCCTTAAAAACAGACATATGACCAAAAGGCATGCATTGCAGCAGAGCAGAACACTGCCGCCGTCGTGCCCGTCACTGAGATCTCGTAGCCCACTGTCTGTCTGTGTTAGGTCACACTAAGAGTTCTCGGCTCCTCAATTAAAAGGAAAATCAAAGAGAAACAATATACAACATTCCACACAAACCTTTACATTTTAACACACTTTCCATGTTCAAGCTGTTCATTAGGCATCAAGAGACAGCATCAGCTGGAATAGCCCTTTTACTGCCTTTTAAATCGGAGATTATTTTTCTTAGTGAAACAAAACATGTTCCCTCCAGTTTTATGTTCACCAGAGGCTATTTTTATGTGTGCACCATCGGCTTACAATGCCTTAGACTGTTTAAAGTTCACCTTTGATCTTGTTCCCAATAGCGGACTAATAAAAGCAATACTCTCATTTTAGAGGCACTTTAATAGCTTTTCTGTCTATCTGGGAAGACTGTGCAGGCATCTACTCAACAGGACCTCTACTCTGACTGGAGAGTAGAAAAGTGAGTCACAATTAATTTATGCGTGTACAGTCCTAAAAGTACGATTTTTTTTTTTTTTTTAAATCTAGATTTCTATATTCTCTGAAGAAAATTGCACTAGAGTTTTAAAAACTCACCATCATGAATGAAGCAGTTTTTGTGCGTTGTCACTAAGATGTATGTGTGGCTGTTTAATGGCCCTGTGAGTGTCAATGAAAGCATTAATTTGCTTTAGACAGAGTAACCATTGCTCTGACAGTATATAGTATCAGTGTCCTCTCTTTACATTGCATTAATAGGGTCATATCCTAGGTATCCCCAGGGCTCATCTCCACCCCCCATCCATCAAAGAAGATGCATCATCTTGTAGCAATCAAACACAAGACTGTCTGATGTTAATTTATGAACAACAAACAGAATAAGATGGACGTATTAAAATTGCTTGAATAAACTAGTTTCCACTTCTTAGTAAATGGATTTCCATGATGTTTCCAGTCAATTGTGATTACAGAACAAAGATTTTGAAAAGAAAAGAAAAAAGATTCAGACTAATTTGCTATTACACAATTCATAATTTTGTAGACTGATTTGACCAATACCAAAAAAAAAAAAAAAAAAAAAAAAACGGAAAAGAAATGTCTCAAAAGAACAGCTTTCCTATCACAGGAATATCATACATATCATGCTAAATCCACTTTTTTAGCCCTTAAATGCATTTTGTTGTATATTTGTAGTGTTTATAAGTACAGAAAAGTTTAAATTATTCTCTTCAGGTGCTTCGTTTATATCTTTACACTCTGTTTTGGTCATATTTTGCAACCTGTTCCGAATTTTCTGTTCTCTGTGACGTATTTTGAACAATTACATTACAGTATTTGCAGCGGAAATGCCAAATAAGGACATTGACTACCAGGCCAACACTTCGAGCAACCCGCCATTTTTATTTCTCGCTCCAATTTTGTAGACCAAGCTCAAGGATGCAGAAGTTACGAGAAGATAAGTCAAAATGTTCGGTTGTTGGATGTAGTGACCCACACGCATCATTACACCGTCGGCCAGCATGAGAACCTCTTTGAAGTGCCTGGTTGAGTTTTATTTGTGAAGGAAATGTACCCACATCTGTGAGTAAATTATTTTTTGTGTGTGTGTGTGCACAAAGCACTTCAAAGATTCCAACTGTATCAACCTCCGCCAGTATAAAGGAGGGTTTGCCGATGGACTTCGTCTGAATGAGGGGTCAATTCCTTCTATCTTTGGAGACGACGAACAGATAATTTCGATAAGCTGTAAACATCGTTAATAAAAATAAAATAGTTTCCTTTTCTTAAAACACATGGTGGTCATGGTTTAGCAGTACCTTTGTCTGTCTTTGTTTTTAAGTAACGTTAAGCCTAGTTCACACTACGTGATTTTAAGCCCGATTTAAGCCCGATTTGCAAATCGTTGAGTCGCCGACAAGTCAGGGTGTTATCGCGTGCAAATCGCGGGCGATTAGCGGACGATTAACGCTCGCCAATCAGTTAGTGTGAAAGAGCCAACAACGCATCAAAGACAGCTCGCAGACAGCTCGCAGACAGGTCACCGAGCTCAGAAAAATATCTAGCATGCTAGATATCTCGCGCAGTCGCGCGACTCAATCTCAGTGATGTCATGAGTACAGCCAATCATAGCAACGCATGGGTTGAGGACACCAGGTAAATCTTACTTTTTCTTTTTTGCATTTTTTTTTCTCAGAGCAGATCGTCAAGCAAACAGTGTGCAGCACTAGTTTCTGTCTGACGTCCATATTCGCGTGTTGTGTTCTTCTCTGCAGTTTCGCGTCATTTCTGGTTCGTTTTATTGCGTGGTTTTTCGTTACAAAACATGGTTTCTAGACCAGATAGAATCGTGTTGTTGTCAACTCGTTATTTGTTTGATTATTTTCAGGATTTAGACCGTATTATAGTACTGAAACAGCTCTCATTGAGTCACAAATGATATGCTCTTATCATCCGATCGTGGTTGTATCTCTGTCTAGTGCGTTGTTAACTCGTGTAGTGAGTTACCTCCTGTTGTGGATCAATCACGTTGTGTTGTGTGGTGTGAACAGCTAAACAACTTGAACACTCATGATTTCACTGAGAGCAAGTCATGTAGTGTAAACTGCACAGTTCAGCCCGACATTTTAAAATCATGTAGTGTGAACTAGGCTTTACACGTCTGCAGTTTTATTGTGCTTGAGTTTCATCATGACAATGGTCATTTAGCAAAAGAATAAAAATGTCCTGTGACGCTATATAAAGATATATATCTAATCAAACTACAAAAATGGCCGAACGGGGTGGAGTTCAACCTAGTGTCAACTCAGCAACCTGGAGAGAGAATAAAACTTAAGTGTATATTAACAATAGACCTTTCAATTACATAAAATCATCCCCATGGGAACCATGAAAAAGTAGCAAAACTTAAAAAGATGTGCTGAAAAAGGACATTTTGTAAATTTAATAGTTCAAATATAAATGTAAATATAATAGTCCAAAAATAGTTCTCATTTACTAAATAGCATTAGCTCCAGAAACAACTTTGAATCTTTTTAAGGTAAGAAAGAGTACACTAAAACTCCTTCACACTTCATCTTCTTAAGCTGCACTAGGAAAATGAGACAAAGCATTACTCCTGTCAAAGGGGGAGGTATAGAGAAGAAATCGAGGGCAGCAAACAAACACGTTTGAGTGCTGTCAACCACTTCATGTGGCATTTAAAACCAGAAGAAGCATTACGGTTGGCCAGGTGCACTAGAAACCCCCGCTTCTTTGCTCCTCAACCCCTCTGGCACATCGACTCAGCGCTTGTCCACAACAAGCCACATGATAAAACCTCCCTCAGAACCCTCCAAAACTCATCCAAAATGGCAAACTCGAATCGACCTCTACTGGAGCAAAAGTGAAAAAAAAAAAAAAAAAAAAAAAAAAAAAATCAAAGGCCTTCCCAGAGGTAAGGGTACAACCACGCCAACAGCTTCCGCTAAGGTGAAGGGCTCGGAAGTGTCAATCATCTGTACATATCCCCACGGTGACAGACCCAGTTAGGAAAGCTTCAACATACTCTGACAGCAAGGTAGACAGAGGGGGAAGCTTAAAGGTCAGGTCTATCTGCTAAGGACAGGCAAACCATAGCACAATCACTACTGAATTCATTTACGGATCACAGCAAGGGGGGACTGTTGTTCTGCCTACGAAATGTAACTTTATAAAGATATGAACATGAGAGGAGAAATGATACTTCAGGGTTGAGCAGAGGACAAATAAAAGTGAAAAAGTTTTTAATCAGACTTAAAAAGACTACAATAGCCTAGCAAATATACTCTCTAAAGGGGGAAATTTACCATCAGTTCACAGCTGATTAAGCCACTTGGAATGTGTCAAATATTGACCAACAAAAATTGTATCCAGTTGTCTAGAACTACTACTAAACCAATAATAATTGAGGCCAGGTGTTACAGCGATTTTAACACAAATATTTGATGGAATAATTTTATGTAATGTTTTTACAGAATTCTGTTAAAGAACAAGCTCGGTATTTTACATTTAAAGCCCTGTTTTATCGTTTCTGATTAAATAGAACGGTTAATATTAAAATTTGGATACATGCGCTGGCCCGAGAATTTTCGGTTTCTGTGGTAGCACTATTGTAAACCGTTGTTTACCGTTCGTTGTAAAACTGTTGACCTTCTTTTCCAACGCCTCATACCCGTACATCCTTCCGTTGACAGCTTGAATAATAGACACTCCAGCCCAACGATAATGCACAATGGCGATGCACATTGGGTGACCGAAAACACAGAAACCGAAAATTCTTGGGCCAGCAACATGTGTGCAAATTTCAATCTTAACCGTTCTATTTCATCAGAAACGATCTTAAAACAGGGCTTTAAGTGTAAAATACCGAACTTGTCCTTTAATTATATCTGCCATTTTCAGAAAGATCATCTATGAGATTCCATTCATCATCAGATCATAGCGTTATCCAGATGATACTAAGATGACCTGGAAAAATTGAGAAAACTACAAAGACATGTCAAATACAAAAGATATGCTTTTTTTTCTCAGACCGTTACCTGCAAATCCTTGATATTAGGGAATGGGATACCAATAGTGACCACTGCTCTGGCATTGTCATCGGTGAAGTCTAAGCCCTCGCTCACCTTCCCTCTGCAAACAGCTACCAGCAGCGCTCCATCTGGGAAAAGAAATCACAATCAACACACAGACAACACATTTAAACTAGGCATTTGGAGTAAATCAACACTAACCTCTGTTTTCACAGTTGGATGCTGTTCCTCTGATGGCCTCATAGTAGGTCTGCAGAAGCGCATCAAAATCACCCTTGCCACCACCACGTGGCTCAGTGATCACAGTCTTTCGCTCCTCAAGCTTTTCCCACAGACCTGTGTTCATCCAGCGGTCCCTCAGTTTATCCAACATCTTAATACAAAAAATGACCAAGAAAAAAAATATTATTTATACAGATTTTTTTCTTTTATTTTTGTATGTTGTTTCTCTGTATTTCTGTCTGGGGACTACAGATGTGAATTAGCCCTGTGGCTATATTCCGACATGTTTACGTATGTTCTTCAATATTGTTCATTAATGTGCAATGTCCCTATCAAATAAATAAATAACTATTTGCAGTGCATAACCCAAAACAAGACAATCCAATTTAGTATGTAATATAACAATATAACATTCAGTAGTTGCATTAGGATATAATATTCAGTCCATAATAATATGCAAGTTCACTGGGGTATGATCATTTTTTTATTTATTTCTATTCTGGTGCAACACATTTGTAATTAGTGTAGAGAAATTATAGGAACGAGTTAGGTAAAAAGGGATGCCTTTAATAACAAACATAATGAAAACCATATTCTTGAACACAAAAGTTTGATTCAAATCTGCAGCCTTCATGTGGCCCCCATTAAAATAAAAAAGACCCAGTTGAAGAGGAATGTCTGAACCCTGGGTTGCCCAGTAATTCAGTTTAATAAA
The DNA here is from genome assembly GCF_016745375.1 of Pimephales promelas. The sequence continues at coordinate 8,638,556 of NW_024121166.1, forward strand.
TGCAGACCTCCTGTTTGCATTGTAAACAATTAGCTGGTTAGAACCTTCTTTTTATATTTTTTAACAAATTATGTACATTGCACACTATAATCCTTGCTGTGAGAACGAAAGCTCACAGCAAGACACAGGACGTTTCTCTTCAGTCTTCTCTCTAGTTCCTGTTACTGAAAAACCATAAATTGCAAGTATAAACTCTTCAGAATAAAAATCACTGTTACATTGCTATTGTTAGTGCAAAAAAGTCAGTAATTGCCAAGGGAGGAACACTGATCTAAAAGCTCTCTCTCACAGGGAGCAATACTTGTCTCGGCAGTACGCATTTTCCTCTTGAATAGGCATGCCTTTACAATCCAAGCGAAACTTCACTGGCTTGGAAATGTGTTAGAAGGGTCAAGCAAAAGTTCTTCTTGTGATCAGCAAAAAAAAAAAAAAAAAAACCTTGCAGGGATTACTGCAGGAATTTGTGTCTTTATTCATATAAACAAATACAAAATTTGAGAATCACCCCAGGGCTCAGTATTAGGATCATTACACTTTTGTTGCTTAAAGAACAGAAAAACTATGCATGCCCACACCACTTTACCAAAGACGACACTAAATTCACAACTTCTAAATATTAAATCCCATCTGAGGTGGCTGAGACTTCTGCACTGTGAAAACTATTTTACACATGGATGTGTGACTGTGAAGTGAAGCAAGCACCAATTTCATCAGGTCTGTGCTTATAGGAACAAACAAGCAACTTGTCTTCAATAAAACATGACACTTGTGCTGAAGCTGCAACGAACACATAAATGTCACCATTTCAAAGACTAACAATTGCTGCAAATCCGATATGAACAAAAGGTGAATTATTAAAGCATTCTCTCAGTAGACTGCACAAGGAACAAAACAGCCATTATACACACTGTACTTGGAGGAAATTCAGATTTCTGTAGAAGAGAGGACGAGAGAAAAAAGAAGCTGAAACAAACAAAAAAAAAAACATGACTCATTAAGACGAATACAACTGATGGGTTTGGATGCTGTACTCGGCATCTTAAATTCACCTTAAGGGTCAATGTTATTAATTTGTGCTTGGCCTGAAGTGTAACCTGATGATGACCTGAGCATAACAGGATAATAAAATGCTGCCCCTTAAAAGACAGGGACATAGGCACAAAGACTCCTTGTATAAGCTTGTTGTTTATATTCCCAGAGCTGTAATTTGTAAAGCCTTATAAAAGCAGGCGAAATACAATACAGTGCCACTCCAGGAGTCCCTTGGCTCAAAGGGTAATGGTCCTAATGCTTTTATCTCACAGACACTGTGAGTAAACATCACTCCATGTCTGCTTCCATTCATTCATTTCATTACAGGCACATTTTCCACATCCCTCATTTTGACAGACTAGAGCCATAGTTTGAAAACCCAAAAGAGAAGCCAGTTAGTTAGCAATGAGGAAGAAACTCAAGATTCTACAGACTCAAAACTAAATTTTTTTTCTTCAAAATCAGCCCCTCTCTCCATCCATCCATCCATCCATCCATCCATCCATCAATTTGAACTGAACAAATAATAATAATAATAATAATAATAATAATGTTAAAATGCTCATGGAAAATAAGCAAAACAACTGATAACACCACATAATATGTGAAGAATTTAACCTGCCATTAAAAACATCAGCAGTGATAGAATAAACTGACAGCATCCAATGTTGCCAGTTAAAATTGAGAAGTGTGCACTTCTGTTTTAAGATGTTTGGACAGGAATGGGAGTTTGTGGGGGAGGTGGTGATGGGATGAGCACATGGCCTTCATGCCTAATTCATAGGCATTATCTGACAAGAGCAGCGCTGTTTCCACAGGGCCTAGACCAGAACACAGCAGAATGAAAATGTCAATCTGCACACTTGGCTGAGGCTCAGGTGCACAAACATTGCAGAAGTGACCCTACACCATCCCTCTCTGAGGTCAGTGACAGTGCCATCAAACAGATGGCGTGCTCAAAGACGACATGAACACACTAGTACCAAACAAGCTCCGACAAATGATAAGAGGCATTTAACCTCACATCCTCATTCTACTATGCACATCTGGAGAATAACAATCACTGCATAACTTTTGGGGAAAAAAAAGGTTTAAAGAACTAAAAAAAAGTATTTGCAAAAATACAGTAAAGTGTGAGAATGTCTCACAACACAGCACTAGGCTACATTTAACCATCAGTATAAGTATAAGGTGTGTGCAGCCCCACTTCTGACACCTCGTCTCTTACACTGCTCCCGAGGGCTGGGAGCTCAAGACAGCAGTGACCCAGTCTCATGCCTTATTTAAGGTCCCCTTACAGTAGACCAGAATCTTACATCTTCAGAACTCTGTAGCAGACTAACATTATCAGCAATACAACAACGGACACGTTGTTCCCACAGTCAGTTGTATTTGAGAGGTGACAAATGAACCTGGATATAAAACAGGAGGCAGAAGCCATTTAAATGTCTGTATAATTAGGTAACTTCACAATTCACTTCTTTAAAAAGGGAGTGATTCCTGTTACCATAGCACATATCAAAACTTTGTATTATATTGTGAAATATATTATAAAATGTTCTGCATTTGGACAACTCCCATTGCTTTAATCCTCTCAGATATGTGGGACTATTTTTTCAAAAATGTTGGTAATTTAATTCATTAATAAATATAAAATTACGTTTATGAATCAGCAATTTTGAGCTGAACAAATATCTTTTAGAAGGACAATCTTGGAAAAGCTATATTCACAACTGTTGGTGTACATGTAAATGTGTCTGCCATTGTCTTTAACACTAAAGAGTGAGTTCTCAGATGTGCGTTTACAAGAACGGGTAAAAGCGTTCAGAGAAGCTTTTGATAAAACAGGAGTGTAGACTATCTAACGAACACTCGAGGCAAAACAAAAGATGAATAATTCATTGTGGTTAGTCGAATAAATATATGCATCACTCAGCTTGTGTCACCATGCTAGATTAAGTAGACCGGATGCAGTTCTCCCAGGGGACATGGAGGCTAGGTGGCACTGCGAGGCACAACTGTGTGCATTCTCTCTCACGCTTTTATTTCCTCTGCCACCTACACTACTCTTATCAACTTTTCTCCAACCTTGGTGCCATTCTGTCTTATGACAACACATTGCTGTTTTTTTCTTTGCAAAAGGCCTCTAAATAATGGACAAACTGAGTTGTAAGGTGGCATAAATGAAACATAGTGCCCTGGTGGCGGCAGCAGATGATGTGTAGCTGCTGTAAATAATTCAGCTGCAAATATCACAGTGATGATCACGCCAAGGACAGAGTGTAGTGGCGCCCCTGCCACCTGCCTGCAAGCACCCGCACTCCTCAGCACTGACGTGGAGCAGACCATTAGTGTGAGGCCAACAGTGAGAATTTATACCACAGATAAAAAAAATAAGATCTGTTCAAGTGCGGTTCTGCTGTTATCTAGTCAAGAGCTATATATATATATTTATTACAATTATACTATATGCCTGTGTGTGTAAAATCATATACAGTGGGGCCAAAAAGTATTTAGTCAGCCACTGATTGTGCAAGTTCTCCTACTTATGAGAGAGGTTTATAATTTTCATCGTAGGTACACTTTAACTATGAGAGACAAAATGAGAAACAAACAAAAAAAAATAAAAAATCCAGGAAATCACATTGTAGGATTTTTAAAGAATTTATTTGTAAAATATTGTGGAAAATAAGTATTTGGTCAATAACAAAATTTCAGCTCAATACTTTGTAACATAACCTTTGTTGGCAATGACAGAGGTCAAATGTTTCCTGCAAGTCTTCACCAGGTTTGCACACACTGTATCTGGTATTTTTGCCCATTCCTCCATGGAGATCTCCTCTAGAGCAGTGATGTTTCGGGGCTGTCGCTGGGCAACACAGACTCTGGACACAGGCTAGGCCACTCCAGGATCTTGAAATGCTTTTTACGGAGCCACTCTTTCGTTGCCCGGGCGGTGTGTTTGGCATCATTGTCATGCTGGAAGATCCAGCCATGTTTCATCTTCAGGGCTCTCACTGATGGAAGGAGGTTTTGGTTTAAAATCTCATGAATGATAATTGGCTCCGTTCATTCTTCCCTTAACATGGATCAGTTTTCCTGTCCCCTTTGCAGAAAAACAGCCCCAAAGCATGACGTTTCCTCGCCCATGCTTCACAGTAGGTATGGTGTTCTTGGGATGCAACTCTGCATTCTTCTTCCTCCGAACACAACGAGTTGAGTTTTTACCAAAAAGTTCTATTTTGGTTTCATCTGACCACATGATATTCTCCCAATCTTCTTCTGGATCATCCATATGCTCTCTGGCAAACTTCAGACAGGCCTGGACATGTACTGGCTTAAGCAGGGGGATGTGTCTGGCACTGCAGGATTTGAGTCCCTCTCGGCGTAGTGTGTTACTGAAGGTAGCCTGTGTGTTTTGGGATTTTTGCTCCCCGTTCTCATAATCATTTTGACCCCACTGGATGAGATCTTGTGTGGAAGCCCCAGATTGAGGGAGATTATCAGTGGTCTTGTATGTCTTCCATTTTCTTACAATTGATCTCACAGTTGATTTTTTTCACACCAAGCTGCTTGCCTATTGTAGATTCACTCTTCCCAGCCTGGTGCAGGTCTACAATTTTCTTCCTGGTGTCCTTCGACAGCTCTTTGGTCTTGGCCATGGTTGAGTTTGGAGTGTGACTGTTTGAGGCTGTGGACAGGTGTCTTTTATACAGATAATGGGTTCAAACAGATGCCAATAATACAGGTAACGAGTGGAGGACAGAAGAACGAGAGCCAGAAATCTTGCTGGTTTGTGGGTGACCAAATACTTTTTTCCACTATAATATACAAATAAATTCTTTTAAAATCCTACAAAGTCATTTCCTGGATTTTTTTTCCCTCATTTTTCTCTCATAGTTGAAGTGTACATATGATGAAAATTACAGACCTCTCTCATTATTCTAAATAGGAGAACTTGCACAATCAGTGGCTGACTAAATACTTTTTGGCCCCACTGTATTTACATGTTTTTACAACAGTAATAATATTATAAAATTATACATAAAATACAAAAAATATAGAAATAATAAGTTTCTATAAAAATATAGAAATAAATACATAAACATATAAACAAATAAATGAAGCAAGTATTTCTGTAATTACCTTGGATCACATGTGCTATAATATCTCTACTGATACTGTTGAGACTGCATTCATAGCTATGCCTAAGAGACTGCAGATAGTGTGCTGAGAGGCCTTGGGGGATCATAGCCTGTGCTCAGAACCCCTGCAGAGCACTTTGACTTTGAGAGGATGCATGTTATATAGATACATCCACCAACCCCTCCTTTCTACCCCACCTCGCCAGGCGCCAGCTTAGATGCATCTTCTTCACACAGACAGCTTGGCGACGTAAGTTCTAATGGCTCTTATCTTAATCTGCTTTAAAAGCATCCTGCATTTCCACAAGATCTTTTCACCTTTCCTAGCCCACATTTAATAAGCACACCAAACAAACTGTTTAGCCCTTCTTGTCATGAGGTCATGCCAGAAAACAAGGGTCGCTGTGGTTAACAGGGGTCCAACTGAGACAGGTTGGAAGCTGCACGACAACCTCTTGAGAACAGAACAGGGCTTTCGTGTCTAGTTGTGTGAGTTATGAATGACAATGTTGGGGGGCTTGGGGGTGGTATAGCACATTTGGTGCCATGGAGACAAATGGGCAGAACAGACACACTTCATACACAAGGTCCCTAGCAGAATGGAGATATAGTGATCAAGCAGGAGTTGAGAGAGGTCTCTGGAGACTAGAGATGTTCTGGTCTGCTCCTCCTCAGATGGGACTCTCAGGCTCCAGAATTTCCACAATGTCCAATGAGTTCCTAAACTGCTCAATTTCCAGATTAAATATTAATCCGCATGGAGCATTCATACTGATACATGGATATGATATACAATAGGGAATTTTATAAGGTCAATTTATAAAGAAACTGGTTTGTGTGTTAAAGTTGGGGTAGCATCCTATGATTTTGGTAGGCTAAATATATTGGATGAAATAAATTGGAAATGTGCACTAAGTGTACATCAACACAAAGATGTACATGGACACACACACACAGACATTTGAGAATGTTAATCATCCCCTCTGAGGGTACATCATGACAGGCAGCTCGAATAGAGCTGAATTATTCATTAACTAAACGTAACAAACAATGAGGAACAAAGTATTTTTCAATGGTTTTCAATAATTGAGCCTGTTACCTGAAAAGGGATACAGAAAAACCGTGAGCCAGCACTCAAAGGTTTGTTCATTATCCATAATACATCACAGCCACGTATTATTGCATGTGGTCATTGTCAGACCGCTGCTATTGAATTTTGAAACGGATGCTTCTAGTGTTATGACTTTGAGGATCCTCTACCAGAATGTCAAACAGCAACCACAGTCTTGCACAGCATGCAGATGATATTTTTATGGCAGTTCTGAGGAAAACATTAGCTTGTTTGCAAAATTGTGGTCTCTAAGGCCTCCCAGTGGCAGCTGTATAGTGCTACAGTTTTAAATTGAAATTACTTAATAAAAAAACAACTCATGTTTCAGAATCTTAGATTATGTTAGATTCTTTATAAGCAAAGAAATATGGATGAGATTAAAATGTTAACTGGATTTTTATATTTTCTGTTGCTACTTGCTAAAGTACTAGATTGAAGTGGGAGGTTGCCAGTGTATTTCTATGCAGTTGCTAAAATGTTTAGGTTGGCTTCTAGGCCATTGGTAGTTTACTAAATCAAGAGAGACCATTTCACATTTACTTTAAAGGGTTAGTTCACCCAAAAATGAAAATTAAGTCATTAATTACTCACCCCCATGCTGTACCAACCCCGTAAGACCTTCGTTCGTCTTCGGAACACAAATGAAGATATTTTTGATTAAATTTGAGAGCTGTATAACTACCACATTGGCTCCTAAGGGACTGCCTCTTGACGGCCCAGAAAGTCAATGAAGAAAATGTTTAAATATCCCAAGTGACTACCGTGGCTCAACTATATGTTTATCAAGCGACGCGAATACTTTTTGTGCGAAAAAACAAACAAAAATAACGAGTTTATTCGACTATTTCTTTTCTTCCTTGTAGGCCAGAACGAGACTTCCTTAGATTTCCACGACGCATGCGCGAGATTTGCGATCTGCTTACACCAGCTTACACTACTTCAGATCGCAATTCTCGCGCATGCGTCGTGGAAATCTATAAGGAAGTCTCGTTCTGGCCTACAAGGAAGAAAAGAATAGTCGAATAAACTCGTTATTTTGTTTGTTTTTTCGCACAAAAAGTATTCGGCGTCGCTTGATAAACATATAGTTGAGCCCCGCGTAGTCACTTGGGATATTTAAACATTTTCTTCATTGACTTTCTGGGCCGTCAAGAGGCAGTCCCTTAGGAGCCCAATGTGT
>NW_024121166.1:8646523-8674417 GCF_016745375.1 Pimephales promelas
AACACTCATGATTTCACTGAGAGCAAGTCATGTAGTGTAAACTGCACAGTTCAGCCCGACATTTTAAAATCATGTAGTGTGAACTAGGCTTTACACGTCTGCAGTTTTATTGTGCTTGAGTTTCATCATGACAATGGTCATTTAGCAAAAGAATAAAAATGTCCTGTGACGCTATATAAGATATATATCTAATCAAACTACAAAAATGGCCGAACGGGGTGGAGTTCAACCTAGTGTCAACTCAGCAACCTGGAGAGAGAATAAAACTTAAGTGTATATTAACAATAGACCTTTCAATTACATAAAATCATCCCATGGGAACCATGAAAAAGTAGCAAAACTTAAAAAGATGTGCTGAAAAAGGACATTTTGTAAATTTAATAGTTTCAAATATAAATGTTAAATATAATAGTCCAAAAATAGTTCTCATTTACTAAATAGCATTAGCTCCAGAAACAACTTTGAATCTTTTTAAGGTAAGAAAGAGTACACTAAAACTCTTTCACACTTCATCTTCTTTAAGCTTGCACTAGGAAAATGAGACAAAGCATTACTCCTGTCAAAGGGGAGGTATAGAGAAGAAATCGAGGGCAGCAACAAACACGTTTGAGTGCTGTCAACCACTTCATGTGGCATTTAAAACCAGAAGAAGCATTACGGTTGGCCAGGTGCACTAGAAACCCCCCGCTTCTTTGCTCCTCAACCCCTCTGGCACATCGACTCAGCGCTTGTCCACAACAAGCCACATGATAAAACCTCCCTCAGAACCCTCCAAAACTCATCCAAAATGGCAAACTCGAATCGACCTCTACTGGAGCAAAAGTGAAAAAAAAAAAAAAAAAAAAAAAAAAAAAATCAAAGGCCTTCCCAGAGGTAAGGGTACAACCACGCCAACAGCTTCCGCTAAGGTGAAGGCTCGGAAGTGTCAATCATCTGTACATATCCCCACGGTGACAGACCCAGTTAGGAAAGCTTCAACATACTCTGACAGCAAGGTAGACAGAGGGGAAGCTTAAAGGTCAGGTCTATCTGCTAAGGACAGGCAAACCATAGCACAATCACTACTGAATTCATTTACGGATCACAGCAAGGGGGGACTGTTGTTCTGCCTACGAAATGTAACTTTATATAAGATATGACATGAGAGGAGAAATGATACTTCAGGGTTGAGCAGAGGACAAATAAAAGTGAAAAAGTTTTTAATCAGACTTAAAAAGACTACAATAGCCTAGCAAATATACTCCTCTAAAGGGGGAAATTTTCCATCAGTTCACAGCTGATTAAGCCACTTGGAATGTGTCAAATATTGACCACAAAAATTGTATCCAGTTGTCTAGAACTACTACTAAACCAATAATAATTGAGGCCAGGTGTTACAGCGATTTTAACACAAATATTTGATGGAATAATTTTATGTAATGTTTTTACAGAATTCTGTTAAAGACAAGCTCGTATTTTACATTTAAAGCCCTGTTTTATCGTTTCTGATTAAATAGAACGGTTAATATTAAAATTTGGATACATGCGCTGGCCCGAGAATTTTCGGTTTCTGTGGTAGCACTATTGTAAACCGTTGTTTACCGTTCGTTGTAAAAAACTGTTGACCTTCTTTTCCAACGCCTCATACCCGTACATCCTTCCGTTGACAGCTTGAATAATAGAACACTCCAGCCCAACGATAATGCACAATGGCGATGCACATTGGTGACCGAAAACACAGAAACCGAAAATTCTTGGCCAGCAATGTGTGCAAATTTCAATCTTAACCGTTCTATTTCATCAGAAACGATCTTAAAACAGGGCTTTAAGTGTAAAATACCGAACTTGTCCTTTAATTATATCTGCCATTTTCAGAAAGATCATCTATGAGATTCCATTCATCATCAGATCATAGCGTTATCCAGATGATACTAAGATGACCTGGAAAATTGAGAAAACTACAAAGACATGTCAAATACAAAAGATATGCTTTTTTTTCTCAGACCGTTACCTGCAAATCCTTGATATTAGGGAATGGGATACCAATAGTGACCACTGCTCTGGCATTGTCATCGGTGAAGTCTAAGCCTCGCTCACCTTCCTCTGCAAACAGCTACCAGCAGCGCTCCATCTGGGAAAAGAAATCACATCAACACACAGACAACACATTTAAACTAGGCATTTGGAGTAAATCAACACTAACCTCTGTTTTCACAGTTGGATGCTGTTCCTCTGATGGCCTCATAGTAGGTCTGCAGAAGCGCATCAAAATCACCCTTGCCACCACCACGTGGCTCAGTGATCACAGTCTTTCGCTCCTCAAGCTTTTCCCACAGACCTGTGTTCATCCAGCGGTCCCTCAGTTTATCCAACATCTTAATACAAAAAATGACCAAGAAAAAAAAATATTATTTATACAGATTTTTTTCTTTTATTTTTGTATGTTTGTTTTCTCTGTATTCTCTGTCTGGGACTACAGATGTGAATTAGCCCTGTGGCTATATTCCGACATGTTTACGTATGTTCTTCAATATTGTTCATTAATGTGCAATGTCCCTATCAAATAAATAAATAATATTTGCAGTGCATAACCCAAAACAAGACAATCCAATTTAGTATGTAATATAACAATATAACATTCAGTAGTTGCATTAGGATATAATATTCAGTCCATAATAATATGCAAGTTCACTGGGGTATGATCATTTTTTTTATTTATTTCTATTCTGGTGCAACACATTTGTAATTAGTGTAGAGAAATTATAGGAACGAGTTAGGTAAAAGGGATGCCTTTAATAACAAACATAATGAAACCATATTCTGTGAACACAAAAGTTTGATTCAAATCTGCAGCCTTCATGTGGCCCCCATTAAAATAAAAAAGACCCAGTTGAAGAGGAATGTCTGAACCCTGGGTTGCCCCAGTAATTCAGTTTAATAAATGCAGACCTCCTGTTTGCATTGTAAACAATTAGCTGGTTAGAACCTTCTTTTTATATTTTTTAACAAATTATGTACATTGCACACTATAATCCTTGCTGTGAGAACGAAAGCTCACAGCAAGACACAGGACGTTTCTCTTCAGTCTTCTCTCTAGTTCCTGTTACTGAAAAACCATAAATTGCAAGTATAAACTCTTCAGAATAAAAATCACTGTTACATTGCTATTGTTAGTGCAAAAAAGTCAGTAATTGCCAAGGGAGGAACACTGATCTAAAAGCTCTCTCTCACAGGGAGCAATACTTGTCTCGGCAGTACGCATTTTCCTCTTGAATAGGCATGCCTTTACAATCCAAGCGAAACTTCACTGGCTTGGAAATGTGTTAGAAGGGTCAAGCAAAAGTTCTTCTTGTGATCAGCAAAAAAAAAAAAAAAAAACCTTGCAGGGATTACTGCAGGAATTTGTGTCTTTATTCATATAAAAACAAATACAAAATTTGAGAATCACCCCAGGGCTCAGTATTAGGATCATTACACTTTTGTTGCTTAAAGAACAGAAAAACTATGCATGCCCACACCACTTTACCAAAGACGACACTAAATTCACAACTTCTAAATATTAAATCCCATCTGAGGTGGCTGAGACTTCTGCACTGTGAAAACTATTTTACACATGGATGTGTGACTGTGAAGTGAAGCAAGCACCAATTTCATCAGGTCTGTGCTTATAGGAACAAACAAGCAACTTGTCTTCAATAAAACATGACACTTGTGCTGAAGCTGCAACGAACACATAAATGTCACCATTTCAAAGACTAACAATTGCTGCAAATCCGATATGAACAAAAGGTGAATTATTAAAGCATTCTCTCAGTAGACTGCACAAGGAACAAAAGCCATTATACACACTGTACTTGGAGGAAATTCAGATTTCTGTAGAAGAGAGGACGAGAGAAAAAAGAAGCTGAAACAAACAAAAAAAAAAACATGACTCATTAAGACGAATACAACTGATGGGTTTGGATGCTGTACTCGGCATCTTAAATTCACCTTAAGGGTCAATGTTATTAATTTGTGCTTGGCCTGAAGTGTAACCTGATGATGACCTGAGCATAACAGGATAATAAAATGCTGCCCCTTAAAAGACAGGGACATAGGCACAAAGACTCCTTGTATAAGCTTGTTGTTTATATTCCCAGAGCTGTAATTTGTAAAGCCTTATAAAAGCAGGCGAAATACAATACAGTGCCACTCCAGGAGTCCCTTGGCTCAAAGGGTAATGGTCCTAATGCTTTTATCTCACAGACACTGTGAGTAAACATCACTCCATGTCTGCTTCCATTCATTCATTTCATTACAGGCACATTTTCCACATCCCTCATTTTGACAGACTAGAGCCATAGTTTGAAAACCCAAAAGAGAAGCCAGTTAGTTAGCAACGAGGAAGAAACTCAAGATTCTACAGACTCAAAACTAAATTTTTTTTTCTTCAAAATCAGCCCCTCTCTCCATCCATCCATCCATCCATCCATCCATCCATCAATTTGAACTGAACAAATAATAATAATAATAATAATAATAATAATGTTAAAATGCTCATGGAAAATAAGCAAAACAACTGATAACACCACATAATATGTGAAGAATTTAACCTGCCATTAAAAACATCAACAGTGATAGAATAAACTGACAGCATCCAATGTTGCCAGTTAAAATTGAGAAGTGTGCACTTCTGTTTTAAGATGTTTGGACAAGGAATGGGAGTTTGTGGGGGAGGTGGTGATGGGATGAGCACATGGCCTTCATGCCTAATTCATAGGCATTATCTGACAAGAGCAGCGCTGTTTCCACAGGGCCTAGACCAGAACACAGCAGAATGAAAATGTCAATCTGCACACTTGGCTGAGGCTCAGGTGCACAAACATTGCAGAAGTGACCCTACACCATCCCTCTCTGAGGTCAGTGACAGTGCCATCAAACAGATGGCGTGCTCAAAGACGACATGAACACACTAGTACCAAACAAGCTCCGACAAATGATAAGAGGCATTTAACCTCACATCCTCATTCTACTATGCACATCTGGAGAATAACAATCACTGCATAACTTTTGGGGAAAAAAAAGGTTTAAAGAACTAAAAAAAAGTATTTGCAAAAATACAGTAAAGTGTGAGAATGTCTCACAACACAGCACTAGGCTACATTTAACCATCAGTATAAGTATAAGGTGTGTGCAGCCCCACTTCTGACACCTCGTCTCTTACACTGCTCCCGAGGGCTGGGAGCTCAAGACAGCAGTGACCCAGTCTCATGCCTTATTTAAGGTCCCCTTACAGTAGACCAGAATCTTACATCTTCAGAACTCTGTAGCAGACTAACATTATCAGCAATACAACAACGGACACGTTGTTCCCACAGTCAGTTGTATTTGAGAGGTGACAAATGAACCTGGATATAAAACAGGAGGCAGAAGCCATTTAAATGTCTGTATAATTAGGTAACTTCACAATTCACTTCTTTAAAAAGGGAGTGATTCCTGTTACCATAGCACATATCAAAACTTTGTATTATATTGTGAAATATATTATAAAATGTTCTGCATTTGGACAACTCCCATTGCTTTAATCCTCTCAGATATGTGGGACTATTTTTTCAAAAATGTTGGTAATTTAATTCATTAATAAATATAAAATTACGTTTATGAATCAGCAATTTTGAGCTGAACAAATATCTTTTAGAAGGACAATCTTGGAAAAGCTATATTCACAACTGTTGGTGTACATGTAAATGTGTCTGCCATTGTCTTTAACACTAAAGAGTGAGTTCTCAGATGTGCGTTTACAAGAACGGGTAAAAGCGTTCAGAGAAGCTTTTGATAAAACAGGAGTGTAGACTATCTAACGAACACTCGAGGCAAAACAAAAGATGAATAATTCATTGTGGTTAGTCGAATAAATATATGCATCACTCAGCTTGTGTCACCATGCTAGATTAAGTAGACCGGATGCAGTTCTCCCAGGGGACATGGAGGCTAGGTGGCACTGCGAGGCACAACTGTGTGCATTCTCTCTCACGCTTTTATTTCCTCTGCCACCTACACTACTCTTATCAACTTTTCTCCAACCTTGGTGCCATTCTGTCTTATGACAACACATTGCTGTTTTTTTCTTTGCAAAAGGCCTCTAAATAATGGACAAACTGAGTTGTAAGGTGGCATAAATGAAACATAGTGCCCTGGTGGCGGCAGCAGATGATGTGTAGCTGCTGTAAATAATTCAGCTGCAAATATCACAGTGATGATCACGCCAAGGACAGAGTGGAGTGGCGCCCCTGCCACCTGCCTGCAAGCACCCGCACTCCTCAGCACTGACGTGGAGCAGACCATTAGTGTGAGGCCAACAGTGAGAATTTATACCACAGATAAAAAAAATAAGATCTGTTCAAGTGCGGTTCTGCTGTTATCTAGTCAAGAGCTATATATATATATTTATTACAAATATACTATATGCCTGTGTGTGTAAAATCATATACAGTGGGGCCAAAAAGTATTTAGTCAGCCACTGATTGTGCAAGTTCTCCTACTTATGAGAGAGGTTTATAATTTTCATCGTAGGTACACTTTAACTATGAGAGACAAAATGAGAAACAAAAAAAAAAAAAAAAAATCCAGGAAATCACATTGTAGGATTTTTAAAGAATTTATTTGTAAAATATTGTGGAAAATAAGTATTTGGTCAATAACAAAATTTCAGCTCAATACTTTGTAACATAACCTTTGTTGGCAATGACAGAGGTCAAATGTTTCCTGCAAGTCTTCACCAGGTTTGCACACACTGTATCTGGTATTTTTGCCCATTCCTCCATGGAGATCTCCTCTAGAGCAGTGATGTTTCGGGGCTGTCGCTGGGCAACACAGACTCTGGACACAGGCTAGGCCACTCCAGGATCTTGAAATGCTTTTTACGGAGCCACTCTTTCGTTGCCCGGGCGGTGTGTTTGGCATCATTGTCATGCTGGAAGATCCAGCCATGTTTCATCTTCAGGGCTCTCACTGATGGAAGGAGGTTTTGGTTTAAAATCTCATGAATGATAATTGGCTCCGTTCATTCTTCCCTTAACATGGATCAGTTTTCCTGTCCCCTTTGCAGAAAAACAGCCCCAAAGCATGACGTTTCCTCGCCCATGCTTCACAGTAGGTATGGTGTTCTTGGGATGCAACTCTGCATTCTTCTTCCTCCGAACACAACGAGTTGAGTTTTTACCAAAAAGTTATATTTTGGTTTCATCTGACCACATGATATTCTCCCAATCTTCTTCTGGATCATCCATATGCTCTCTGGCAAACTTCAGACAGGCCTGGACATGTACTGGCTTAAGCAGGGGGATGTGTCCGGCACTGCAGGATTTGAGTCCCTCTCGGCGTAGTGTGTTACTGAAGGTAGCCTGTGTGTTCTGGGATTTTTGCTCCCCGTTCTCATAATCATTTTGACCCCATGGGATGAGATCTTGCGTGGAAGCCCCAGATTTAGGGAGATTATCAGTGGTCTTGTATGTCTTCCATTTTCTTACAATTGCTCTCACAGTTGTTGTTTTTTTACACCAAGCTGCTTGCCTATTGTAGATTCACTTTTCCCAGCCTGGTGCAGGTCTACAATTTTCTTCCTGGTGTCCTTCGACAGCTCTTTGGTCTTGGCCATGGTTGAGTTTGGAGTGAGACTGTTTGAGGCTGTGGACAGGTGTCTTTTATACAGATAATGGGTTCAAACAGATGCCAATAATACAGGTAACGAGTGGATGACAGAAGAACGAGAGCCAGAAATCTTGCTGGTTTGTGGGTGACCAAATACTTTTTTCCACTATAATATACAAATACATTCTTTTAAAATCCTACAAAGTCATTTCCTGGATTTTTTCCCTCATTTTTCTCTCATAGTTGAAGTGTACATATGATGAAAATTACAGACCTCTCTCATTATTCTAAATAGGAGAACTTGCACAATCAGTGGCTGACTAAATACTTTTTGGCCCCACTGTATTTACATGTTTTTACAACAGTAATAATATTATTAAATTATACATAAAATACAAAAAATATAGAGCAAAAGAACTAATAAATACATAAACAAACAAATAAATGAAGCAAGTATTTCTGTAATTACCTTGGATCACATGTGCTATAATATCTCTACTGATACTGTTGAGACTGCATTCATAGCTATGCCTAAGAGACTGCAGACAGTGTGCTGAGAGGCCTTGGGGGATCATAGCCTGTGCTCAGAACCCCTGCAGAGCACTTTGACTTTGAGAGGATGCATGTTATATAGATACATCCACCAACCCCTCCTTTCTACCCCACCTCGCCAGGCGCCAGCTTAGATGCATCTTCTTCACACAGACAGCTTGGCGACGTCAGTTCTAATGGCTCTTATCTTAATCTGCTTTAAAAGCATCCTGCATTTCCACAAGATCTTTTCACCTTTCCTAGCCCACATTTAATAAGCACACCAAACAAACTGTTTAGCCCTTCTTGTCATGAGGTCATGCCAGAAAACAAGGGTCGCTGTGGTTAACAGGGGTCCAACTGAGACAGGTTGGAAGCTGCACGAGAACCTCTTGAGAACAGAACAGGGCTTTCGTGTCTATTTGTGTGAGTTATGAATGACAATGTTGGGGGGCTTGGGGGTGGTATAGCACATTTGGTGCCATGGGGATAAATGGGCAGAACAGACACACATCATACACAAGGTCCCTAGCAGAATGGAGAGCTAGAGATCAAGCAGGAGTTGAGAGAGGTCTCTGGAGACTAGAGATGTTCTGGTCTGCTCCTCCTCAGACGGGACTCTCAGGCTCCAGAATTTCCACAATGTCCAATGAGTTCCTAAACTGCTCAATTTCCAGATTAAATATTAATCCGCATGGAGCATTCATACTGATACATGGATATGATATACAATAGGGAATTTATAAGGTCAATTTATAAAGAAACTGGTTTGTGTGTTAAAGTTGGGGTAGCATCCTATGATTTTGGTAGGCTAAATATATTGGATGAAATAAATTGGAAATGTGCACTAAGTGTACATCAACACAAAGATGTACATGGACACACACACACAGACATTTGAGAATGTTAATCATCCCCTCTGAGGGTACATCATGACAGGCAGCTCGAATAGAGCTGAATTATTCATTAACTAAACGTAACAAACAATGAGGAACAAAGTATTTTTCAATGGTTTTCAATAATTGAGCCTGTTACCTGAAAAGGGATACAGAAAAACCGTGAGCCAGCACTCAAAGGTTTGTTCATTATCCATAATACATCACAGCCACGTATTATTGCATGTGGTCATTGTCAGACCGCTGCTATTGAATTTTGAAACAGATGCTTCTAGTGTTATGACTTTGAGGATCCTCTACCAGAATGTCAAACAGCAACCACAGTCTTACACAGCATGCAGATGATATTTTTATGGCAGTTCTGAGGAAAACATTAGCTTGTTTGCAAAATTGTGGTCTCTAAGGCCTCCCAGTGGCAGCTGTATAGTGCTACAGTTTTAAATTGAAATTACTTAGTAAAAAAATAACTCATGTTTCAGAATCTTAGATTATGTTAGATTCTTTATAAGCAAAGAAATATGGATAAGATTAAAATGTTAACTGGATTTTTATATTTTCTGTTGCTACTTGCTAAAGTACTAGATTGAAGTGGGAGGTTGCCAGTGTATTTCTATGCAGTTGCTAAAATGTTTAGGTTGGCTTCTAGGCCATTGGTAGTTTACTAAATCAAGAGAGACCATTTCACATTTACTTTAACATTTATTCATTTAGCCAAAGCGACTTACAATTGCTATATGTCAGAGGTCGCACGCCTCTGGAGCAACTAGGGATTAAGTGTCTTGCTCAGGGACACATTGGTGTCTCACAGTGGATTCGAACCCAGGTCTCTCACATCAAAGGCATGTGTCTTATCCACTGTGCCATCACCACCCTAACCTCCAAGCTCCACCACCCCACCTCGAAGTCTCTATAATCTATAAATATGGCTCAGATGTCCCCCGTCAAATTTAATTGGCCATTTTATCACTTGCTTATCATTCACAATAGGGTGCTACTAAATTGAACACTTTGAGTTAGAAGTTTGTTCAAATCCCTTACCATATGTATGAGCAAAAGTGATGCTTGAGTTAGCCAGTGCCATTACATACAGAGAATATTGATTCTACACACCTTGTAGGATGGCAGGAAGCAGAGAACCCCTCGACTCACTGTGTGGCACACTTTCAAAAGCAGGGCCCCTACTTCATCTTGGAAGGCAAATGTCTCTGCATGCTGAAATGTGGCACAAAGTTTACGACCCTGAGGCCCTGCACCAACTGTACCGACCCAGACCTGCAACAAACACACACCATATTATTCAACTTTAAAAAGTCTAGGGTTATTTAGATTTTCTTTAATCAAATAAATACATTTATTTAGCAAGGACACATTAAATTGATTAAAAAGACATTTATAAATATACAAAATAATTTTTTCTCAAATGAATGTTTTTGAACTTTGTTTAAAAATGAACACTGAAATTGCGGTTTACACAAAAATATTAAGATAATCATTCTTGAGCATCAAATCAACATATTGGAATATTTTCTGAAGGATCATGCGACACTAAAGGCTAGAGTAAATTGAGAGCTTTGCTATCAGCTTAGCAGGTATTATAAATTATATGAAAAATAGAATTTTTTTATATTTGTAATTTGTAATAAATGTTAACAATATAACTGTATTTTTGGTAGATCTACATCCTGATAAATGCTATGTAGCATGTATGTAGCATGCTATCAATGTAACAATGACCTGTGACTTGTTGATAACGTGATTGGCCTCCAGCTGGATAGAGAATTTGATGCCAAGTTCAGAGGAAAAGGAGCCCATGGGAGAGAGGGTGCCCGAAGTTAGCACGATAGTCCGCACTGAATCGCTCAGGTCTGAAAATGCCTGCCAAGACACACACCACCAACCACTACAGTAACAGCTTACAAATCATATTCATACTAACAACATTTAAGTTAGATTTCTTTCTGCAAAAGCAAAGTTGTTCTCACCACAGCAGGATTGAGGCACCAAAAGCTCAGGGTGTGCACCAGAGTTTTGGTGCGGGTGCTCTGTCGGCGACGCTGGGGTCGTGCAAAAAAGCCCTGAGCATCGGGCAGGTCCTGCTGGGTTGTCCACATGTAGCTCTGCTGGAGAGCCACTCGGTAATCATCTGCAAACCTGTACATATCCACAAACAAAGAAACTAAGTAACAACAATAGATGAATGTGAAATTGACACCAGGGAGTGTAACAATTGGAGCAATTAAGTGAAAATGTAGAAAAGTGAATGGGAAACAAGCATTGATTATTTATAACTAAAATTCATCATTTTACTTATAGCAGCTTATTTTGAATGTATGATTCCTCTCTAAATGTTACACTTAAAGTTCTCTTTTACACTTAAAGGAGAACTCTGATGCAAACTGAACCTTTGGTCTAATAAAACATTGGTACCGTTTAATAAGAAAATACTTTATAAAGACAGTACACTCCGTGTATACAGACAGGAGCCATCTTTGAAAACAATCTCGTTTAGTCGAACTTTTGAACTGTATGAATGGCGTTCGTGGTTCGACTTGTCGAGACTTTTTTCCAAAGATGGTGCCGCCTGTATACACGAAGTGGTCTGTCTTCATAAAATATCTTCTTATTAAATGGTCTGTACACTTACAAATTTCTCAATACTTCGTTTTGCAGGCAGGGACCCTCATTATGTTACTGTCTTAGTGTGGGGCTATTTTGAACCATGTTGGTTGTATTAACTAGTGATTTCTTTTAACTTAATATATGCCCCCATATACTAGCGTTATATGCTAAACAGTTTCAGAGATAAAACTCTTTACATTCAATTATCATGAAAACAAATCTCAGAGAATGGTCGACTAGGTACCAATGTGTTATTAGACCATAGGTTCATTTTGCGTCGGGGTTCTCTTTTAAATCTTGCCAACTTTTAAGTGTAGACTAGCATACAGATACCCATAAAGAAAAAAGACATGGGCTAAAAGTCATAAAACTCCAATTGCCATTTCAAGGGGTCTTTAAAAATGACTGCCAAAACCCTTTTTAGAGATAAGGTAAGAAGAATGATGGGTAGTTTGTGATAATGACCTGCAATTTTGCCTGAAAAGAAATTCCAGCACCATAAAGAGGCTTTTGAGCATTGACTGAGTATTGGAGCTGATGGTGGGAACCTGCACCGTGTCTTCTCTCCCGTTCACTATCCCTATTCGCTCCTCCTTCTCTAGCACCGCTGCCAGGTTTTTCTACACAAATCAGATAAAAAAGGAGGGGAGACTGTTAGTATACTCCTGGTAAAAGGGGAGGAAGGTACACAGGGGAAGAATACCTGTAGCAAAGAGAAGATGTCTGCTGTGATGCCAAGGCCATGGAAGATGCCAAGAACCTCCGTGCCTGACCAGACCTTACATGAAGACTCAAATTCACGCTCCTCCAAGCCATCGCAGCTTTCCTGCACCCAGCTACATAAAAGCATGGATATAAATATATAATTCATTTTTTTTAATGGACTATTTAACTTAGACTACAGACTACAACTTGTGATGAAGTCAAATATGGATGTCCCACCACGTATGATGTGAAACTATTGTAGAAAAGAGGGGAAATACTTGGCAAGGCTGCAGCAGAATGCAAGCAGTGGCTTGTGTTGATCACGCCGTATGTTAAGCGTCACCATTCCGTCGATCTCATCACGTGCCAGCAACAGCTGAGCTTGATTCAGGGTGAAACTGGCACTCTCACGGGCACAATCCTCTATGTTATGAGCCTCGTCCAGCACCACAATCTGCTCCTTCAGATTGATTTCCATCTGGAAAGAGGGGCAAAGATGGATACATATAAAAATCCTTGAATCCAAACACATGTTATCAATCTTATTTGAAGACTTTCACTGACTTCTTTAACCTAGGGGTAGACAGATTTTTAAAATGTAACTTTTTAGTAGTGCTGTCGAGTTATCGCATTCATTTAATTAATTAGCTATGGAAAAATAACAGGATTAAAATAGTTTAATGCAATATATATATATATATATTTGTTTGTTTATTTGTCAGGAACCATGCACAGTTCAGGTTACACTTAACTCAATTAACAATTAACACACCAAACCTGCCCCAGACCTATACGTACATCATCTTACATTTCAAACAGTTGATTGGTGACAACATGAAGCAGGGCAACATCTCACTGCCTGATATAGCCTATAGAATTCAGTGAGACTGCCCCTAAAATTCGAGATATTGGGGCAAAATGCAGTTGTCGTCTCATATTTAAATCAAATGATAATTCACACGAGCATTGACTACAATATCACACGAGTGCTGTTTTTGTTCCAAATAGCACGAGTGTAAATGTGATGTATACAACTGTTCAATAAATAAGTTAATATTGCGGTATATTTTAAACACAATATTGTCTGATTTCATCACCCTTGTACTGTAAAAGTTTGTGTATGATAAAATATGTTAAATCAAATCAAATATTTATTACAAAAGCTACTTTTCATAAAGTCAATTTAATTTTTTTCCCCTCATTTAACACAATAATGACTTTAATAACTTTAAATTACATTTTGGAGCTAATTTCTGAGCCAAATTTGATATGAGATTCATTTGCGATTAAGTAGATGAATTAATTGGCACATCATGTAATTAATTAGATTAAGAAATTGTATTCGCTTGACAACCCTGGTTTTTAGTCACTTTCACTAAAATATATTATTAAAAGGATAAGTGTGACAAAACACTCAAAAAAAGTAAAATGTAGAAATGTAAATATTCTATAAAGCAACATAATTGCATCTATATAAATAAAAATATAGTTAATTACATTTTGTGTATATTGAAACTTAGATTATATGGTAGTTTATGGATTGATGCTCACGCTCTCACGAATAAGGGGGTCCAGCAGGTAGTTGTAAGGACAGAACACAATGCAGGCCTCTTGCATGAGATCCCGAGCTGCGTAGTAAGCACAGGACCGCAGCTTGCCACCAAGACGCACCAGATCCTCAATGTCCCAGGCCTGGTTTAGCCCATGAACCCACTGTAAAGAGCTCTGATCACGCATTTTATGCACATTGTGGTAGTACCGGCATGACAGACCCTGAAATGACATGGAAATACACAAACGGATACAGATAACATCGCTTTATGAAAAGAGGTGTGCTTGAGATGCATTTTAAAAAGACTGCATAAGTGGTAAAGCATAAAATGTTGTGGGTTTGAATCCGAGGGAATGCATGAACTGATACAACAGACTGTTAAAGGGATGGTCCCAAAAATGAAAATTCTGAATTCTAAATTCACATAGTGTAACAGCACAGCGCTTCTGTGTTTTACATCACAAGAATCACAAACATGAGCAGCGTCGGCCAAAAGTGAGCCTACGTGTGATGTACAACACAGAAGTGCTGTGCTGTACGTAAACTCACGTCAGAAGCAGACACAGGAAATGAATAGTTGAATAAAGTTGTTATTTTTGTTTGTTTGTTTGTTTTGTTTACACAAAATGTATTCTCCTTGCGTGATAAACTTAAGACTGAGCCACTGTCACTTGGACTATCAATCCCTCAGAAGCCTATGGAGGAGTGATCCAGCTCTCATATTTAATGAAAAATACCTTAATTTGTGTCCTGAAGATGAACGAAAGTCTTACAGGGTTGAAACAACATGAAGGTAAGTAATTACTGACAGAGTTTCATTTTTGGATGAACTATGCCTTTAATGTGCTGTTATATGATTATTTAGGCAGCTGCCGCAATGCAGAAAAGGGAAGCATCTGTGCATTGTTTCGCAATTCACTGGAAACTGTAACATGCTGCTGAAAGGCTGATAGAGGGATTAGTCGTCAATGAGAGCATGGGATAAACGTCAACCTGATCGTGCCGTTTTGATTCCCCTGTCCTCTGACTCTTATGAAGGTGATGATGGCATCACTGAGGGGTGTGCGAACTAACGACAAGTGTCTGAAAGGCCTACGCACTTCAGCCATTCAGTAGGGCCAGGAGAGCAGAATAAAGACTCGGAGTGGGGCTCATAAGAGGACACAAGAGATGGGGCCTCAGGGAGGATGAGGAAAATGACAGCTCATTCCCTCCTCTCTCTGAGCAGGGTTGTCGGCACGGTCTTCCCCGCTTTCATGTGCAGGGGCGCGACACAGTCGAGAGGTGAGTGGACACCTGTGGTGACAGCATAATAGGTATCATTATGTGGGCTGCCCGATGGTCAGAGACTAAGTAACACGGACAATACCGAATCTCCCACTGGAACAAAGTGTGTTTGAAGCCTTTGACAAGGCTGCACAACAAAAAAGGTCTGTATGACTGATTGGGGATATTATCGCCTGTAACTGTTTTCCACAACTTTGGTGACGGAGATTAAGTTTGTGAAACCTTAAAGCAAGGGTTTGCATTTCAGTGTGGGTAGCTCGTCTTCTTTTCTTACGACAGTATTACAGTGAAAGGAGAAGTGGGTTCACAGAATAAGTGGCCACACTTGCTGTTTGGCCTGCAGGCCACTGTGAAGATCAGGAAATGAGGTGTTTGGTTCCACAGTAAAGAGTAGGTCAATCTCCGTTCACAAGATCCAATTTAAGACTTTCAAAGGCAAACAAATTAATGATGAGCTGATCACTACTTGCCCAACACTCAATGATGAAGCAGGGCCATGACCTGTATACTTTCTGTAGATAAAGGCGTGATATTTTGCTACACAAACACAGAGGGGGAAAACACACTGTTATCATAATAATACATCTAAACTGACACTATTCTAATAAGGATGCACCACAATTTCGACCACCGAAAAAAATCGTTCTTCAGTCAAATGTCGAAAACGCAGACTGAATCTGTTAAGGTGCGGCCACATTTCCTTTTGTTCTGTGAATTTTTGCAGGTGAAATCCAGTCATTTCAAATTTAAATCCACGCAGATTTCGCAATGGTTGATCACATCATAATGTGACTTTTTGCATCTGTACTACTTTACACTAAGTATGGTTGAAGTCATCATTGCATTGAACAACATTTGTGCTGTTTTTACATCTATACACTGTAAGTTGTCAGAAACAAGATCTTTAAGTAGAAATGGCAGCAGAACTTTTTTTTTTACCAATTAGAAATATCAATTTTAAAACAATACAAGAATATTTTAGTTATAAAAAATATTTACTTAAATTTTATTTTAAAAATACTCTAATATTTATAGATTTTTGCTAAATATGAAAAATAGTAATAAAAATTAGCATTTTTAATTATCATTAGAAGATTCCAATATTTTTTGTTTCAGCAAATCATTTTCATTTCGGTGCATCACTACAAAGAAAAAGTTTCATTGTTGATCTTTAGGTTTCTCTCGCAACACCAATATCGAGTTCAGAGTTCAGTCTCATAAAAGGCCTTAAACTCTAAATCTACTCTTTTATCCCTCTCAGAGGCACTAATGATGACAAATGAATGAAGAACCAGTGCTCAAAGGTGGTTGTGATGTCACGGTGTAAGGTGGGAAGGGGTGACTCACGTTCTGGGCCTCCAGCAGCTCCCTGCAGCGCTCGTTGCGGTTGGCATGAGGTACCACTTCGGGGTGGACACAGGTGTGGTCTCGGCTGGACAGTATTGTCATGGGCACCGTGGAGTAAAGCGTCCGTTTCAGCTCCCTTGCGATCTGTGTGATCTGCTTATGAGTACGAGTGCCGAAGAAGATCTTTGGGATTTTTTTCCTCTCGCTTCCCTCTTTGTCTTTCTCATTGTCCTTGGACTTTTCAAGCAGTTTCTGTCCTGCTTTGCGGTTGGCGCAAGGACAGAGAGAACAAGACACGGGAGACTGTCAGACACAAAGAGAGAGAGAGAGAAACAAGTCAAGCGTAAATATTACAAGGAGAAACAACCTACTTGAAGCAATTCTACAGTCCTTGCTTGTCCAGCTCATGAAAAGGCTTTTGTATCAGCAGTCGTATAGATAATCATTCAAATAACAGGCAAAAGCTATAAGTCAAGACAGAATGACCCCAAGCAAGACTGTAATTTTAGACCGTGCCATTGTTCATGCTACTGGGCCGCCGATTGGATCGCTTTAATTGCAGCTTTCACACAAAAGGCCATGCTTGCCTGCAGCCAGCTCTAGTGGTGAAACCGATCTTGAGGATGGTATGACCATTTTAAGTGTCCCACTTTCCCCTCCATTCATGGGAATGACACAACTCATGTGTAACACAGTTGGTGTCTAAAAGAGTCATTGCTTCATTCTGTGGGAGACAGTGTTATTATCCTAGCACCGAAATACTGTATGCATAAAACAAGAAAAGCTTGTCAAGTGTTTTAATCTACACTACTTTTTTCCCCCCCTTTCAACAACATGATTTTGCCCAGGCATGACTGATAATTGGT
Source organism: Pimephales promelas (assembly GCF_016745375.1). Next base: position 8,663,935 of record NW_024121166.1, read on the forward strand.
TGATATTGCAGGTGTATTTGTATAAATAAATAATGCTAAAATAAAAATCACTTTAAATGGTAATAGTGAAAATGAATATTCATTTGGAAATTTTCTAAAGATCAATTACATTTGTAATTAAATTATTTGGTTTTTTTTAACTTTGCTTTTTAAATGCCTTTGCTGGCATCTAAATGAGCATGCATAATTTGCTAAATATTATACGATTTTGCTAAATAAAATCTCCATTTTCAGTCTTCCTTCGGTCCTTCGAAATAACAGTAGCTTCTTTTCTTTTCCTAAAAGTGAAAGTAAGATTATCCCTCATAAGCATCTGCTAAGTCACGGCGTGTGTTACACCTTCACATCAGGGATCAAGCTGTCCTTTAGCCTGCACTCCACTGAAGAGGTCCAGCTCCAGTTACCTGAGTTGCTTCTCAAACCTTGTTTGTCATTAAATATTACAGTAAGTGATAGAATGGAAGCGAACGTGAGCCTGTCTTGCAAACCGTCCCCCGGTGGGACAAAGACCAGGTCCGACGTGCTAAATAAACAGAGAGCTGGCAGCAGCTAAGGTTACGGCTTCGCAGGGAGAGTTACGGCCCTGCCGATCACCTTACCTGCTGCTGCCACATTCAATAGGCCAGTCCAAGTATCCTACCTCCTATACTGAATAATTACTTATTCATCGCAGGGGGAAAGAAAGAGCCGATTGTGAATGGGAAGCCTTGTCAGTAGCCGTGCAGGAAACAGCTGACACAAGGGTATCCGTTACATGCAGCCTGCCACAGTTTCGGCCCCTCTCGCTAAAGCACAGCAAATAAGACACCCCTGGAATGCAGATAACAGCCTCCATTGGCCAGACCTGCCGCCATAGACACATTCAGGCGGACTGGCGCATTCTTTCCGGCGAGGCCCTGATATCAGCGGAGCAGAGAGCTACACCTCAGGCCGCTCCAGACCTCAACAGCGGCTCCTAATAAAACAGTGTGTGGCATTGTGTGGGAGCGTTAACCCAAGCATGCTGTTCCAGTCAGGGGCAGACACCTGCAGATGCATCTAGCAGCTCATTGCTCTGCTAATAAAATGTGGCCATTGTTCTGGAACCAAAAAATGAGCAAGGATATTGGGAAAGCGTCTTCGGGGATTTGTTGCAGCACTGGTGTACAATGAAAGCATTTCACAGCTCCAGTGGGACCTAACAGCTAGTTAAGGTTCAGGGCCAGCACACATACTACAAATACAAAAAATAAGCTGCAAGTCACTATGTGATGTGTTTTAGGGGTAATGGATACATGAAGAGTAGAGAAAGAACTTTTTTAGAAGGATTTTTTATTATTATTTAAAAAAAAAAAAAAAAACAGAACCATGACAGTTGGTACTGTTAATTGTTCCAGCATGAGGATTCTTCCACTGATGTGGATAGAACACCACACTAAAATGAAAGTGATTTGGAAAGTGTTCAATGTGTTACTACTCCGTGTCAAATACACAGCACGACCACAGAATGACCGATGAAGTCAAAAGTTTTATGAATCCATCTTTTTTTAAGAAACAAAAACATACAGCACTACTAATGAAGCCTGATTCGCAAGTAGTACACGACTCTTTAAATGAGCTAGTGAATCAAAAACAGAAGCAAAAGATTCCCAAGTTATTAATGCCTTTTATGAACTGTTCTCTTTTAAGAATAATAAAAAAAAAAAACATACATAGCTGATGACTGATTTACTTAAAAAACAGACTCATAAAACACATAGAGAGAATCAAAGTCAAAACATTCCCAGGTAAACGACTTTCATAGATTAAGAAACATTCAGAGCAACTAAAACTGAAGTCTGATTCTTGTGCTAATGACTCTTATGGACAGTTGTTTGAGTAAATGGCAAACAGATGTAGAAGTTTAATTAATGAATTCAACTCAAATTTAAAAGAATCCTTAATGGAACTGTTAAACAACCTGAATCATTAAGACGAATCAACATCAGAACAGGAATCATTAAATTCTTGTTTGAAGAGGCTGAGGATCCTACAGAGTACTTATCAGTTACTGCTTAAAAAAAAAACATTATAAGGGATGGGTTTGTTCTGTTAGACAGTGCCATTTCTGTTTGCCAGGTGAGGTGTGGAGAGAGCAGCTCCTGTGTTTGAGATGGTGAGGCTAGATTGTCTGTGCTCTACAATGGCCCTGTGGTGGAAGATGCAGGCCCAAGTGTGAGCACGAACAATGGAGACTGCATTTCAACAGGCTGGCTCTGAGAGCCTGACACCTGAGAGACTGAAATCTCACACTGTCCGCCTGCCTGGGCCACTGCACCCTTACCATACAGATGGACAGAGAGAAAAGGAGATAGAGGGTGAGAGACAGAGACAGCGAGTGAAGCATTTCAGTGAGGTCTTTACTCCATATAGCCCTCCTGATAGCTGCCCCGGAGTGCCCCCACCCCGCAAATCCCCAATCTTACAAAGCACCTGTTTATCCCCGGAGCACCGTAACCAGCGGGTGAACCCCATTCAATATTTATCCCAGGCTTTCACAGATCACTGCCAAGCAAGGCAAACCTCTTAATTAAACTGGAGCTCGCTTCAAAGGGCCCATTGAAGATGTCAGTCAGCGCTGGCAGGGGCCGAGAACGGTGTCAGGTGAGAGTGAAACCTAAGGCCTCCTTTCTCTTCTTCCCCCACCCCAAAACACCCATAGGCCCGCCCATCAAGCCCAGGCCGTCCTCTTTCGTTGACCGTCCACCAATCTTGAGGAACACATTAGACAAGTCACTCCCTTTTCCATCGTGCCTGTTGTAAGCAATATGTCCTACAGTGTGACGGGGCGTTCACACTGACACAGATTCCTTTCACCACTGGCTATGTGAATACCTGTGGTGTTTGTTACACTGTATCAGATTTTCCTCATGCAGTACATGGAGATGCTGAGCTGCATTTTATAGCCCTACATGTGAGCCCCTCTCAAAAAGCCAAATGAATAGTAACACCACATTAGGAGGATTTCTGCTTAATGGAAATGATGAAGTACAAACTGTCAGATTAAGGTTATCAAATAACAGATAAAATGTCAGGCAAATTTTCAGATTTCTTCCAATTCGAAAGATAGGACAACACACCATAAATTTTGTGATCTAGTATCCCCAAACATCAACAAAAACACTTTTGCACTCACACTGTAGTGAGCATTGTTTTAGTACCATCCTACATATAGTATGTAGCCTAAGCGACTATGTGTGTGTACATTAAATAGGAGTCATGCGGCTTTTTGTGACACAGCACTAGTCAAATTACAAAATTTAATCCGAGATGGACACAGCTGTGTGAAAACAGCTGTGCAATGAATTCACTAAAGTTTTGACCCATCCTCTGCTGCCACCTGGTGGTCACTGTATAATACAACGTAATACATAATATTATTTTGATAATCTAATTTATTTAATAATTACAAATTACAATTAAACATATAATTATAATATTGTTTGTTTAATAATAAATACTATTCCAGTGGCATCCTTAGTAAAACAGCCTTAAAGCCATAGTTCACCCAAAAATGATAATTCCTGTCATCATTTACAGTCATTCATGTTGTTCCAAACCTATATGAGTTTCTTGTACAAGTTACTTGTACTGAGAAACTTTTAGGGCAACAACATTCTTAAAAATATCGTCTTTTAGTATTTTTTTTCCGGTAAACTATCCCTTTAATGGATACTGGATGATGAAATGTAGAGAAATATCAAACAGAGCTATTCATAGCTATTTTTGACACTATTACATCATATTCTCCAAATTAGAGATACGAGTAGAAAATGAGTCTGAGGTGCACTTACACAACACTGTGGCTGCGACTGGCAGCTGGCAGCTTTGGCACCACTGTTCAATTCCATGGTCCAACTCTGAGTCCCAGGCACGGGTCTGCCCAGATCATCCTCCTCTTCATCATCATCAATGTAAATCACTCCTCGTTCGAGACATCTTCGCTTGCTGTTCTGTGGAAAGACAAAAAAAACCTGAGTGTGATGACAAGAATCAACAAGCCAATCAATAAATGTCATAGGAATAGAAGCTATTGGTAGCGATACTTTTTGCTCTGTGCCTGGTGTACGAATGCGCTTCCTGTCCATCTTAAAATCATCATCTTGTTCTCCATTGGAGAGAGAGGCTTGAAGTTTCTCAGAGAGGCGGGAAGACAAAGTCGACTTTTTAGGCTGGTCACTTTTGACTGCTGAAACAAAGATACATACTTTATGAGAAAAGGGATTACACTTAAGTAATGTATCAGAGTGTTTGCTGAATCTACATTTAAAATGCTGATTCAGCATTATCAGCTATACTAAATTACTTAATTCTAAGTAATTTATTAAATATTAATTCAAATAAATATAAAGTATACAAGTATAAAGTGTATACAGTATATCAGCCACCCTGCTTTTTAAGAACGTAAACGGTTGAGAAAGAAATCGGGTGTTTATCATATCATTGGATATGCACATAACAGCCTATAAATGTCTAAGTCATTAATGTTAATCAAACAACAAAACACAGCTATATTAAATGTACATAGTGTTATTTTTTATTAAATTATTTCATTTCTGTATCTGCAATTAATACTACAGTTAGACCTTTGTTATAGTGCATTTATCTGTACTTGACTGTAAATAGTGTATTTATTTATTTTTCACAGACTGTTCATTTGCCTTTAATAATGTTTGAACTTTCTTAGTTAGGCAAGTCGTTTTTGCTGCAGTACCAGATTATGTAAAGTGTGCTTAAAGTAATGTTGTAGGAGCACCACAAAACAAAAAAAAACAGACTTTAAGAATTTACATTTCATCTACAGTATGAGTTTGTAGACTCATCTAAATGTTACAAGAGGTAATTTTATTGCACTGTTTTTACTTGTTGCACATACACCTCAACCACCATCTGAACTGATTCACGAAACAAATGACTCCTTTGAGCCAGTTATTTTAATGTATTGGTCAAAAGACTTATACTCACAACTGAGTTATTGGTGATTTGAATGCACAAATTGATCATTGAATCCATCACAAGGTTAAGAAATTCATTTGACTTAAGGTACCATAAAAATGTTTCAGAAAATGCTCACCTCCTTTTGACAGAGGGGTTGTAGCTTCAGCAGCAGTACCTTCACCAGCAAGATCCACCAGATTTGGTTTAGATGCTGTTCTGTTGAAGGTTGTGTGTGCTTTTTGGCTGTGGCACACACATTGACATGGAGTAACCACTTCTGGTTTCTTACAGTCGGCCGAACTGGATGCTGCATTCGGCTGTACCTTATCTTAATATATGAGAAAATTAACAAAACACTGTGTAAATGCATTGTTTTATAGAGACAAAAAGAGTTAACAAGAGTTTAGTATCACATAGATCATACATACAGGTTCCTACACATTTTTAATTTCAAAATTCCATACTTTTCAGACTCAAACTATCAACCCTATCTGTACATTTTACACACCATATTTAACATAAATGGTCCATACATCATTATTTTCAGCATAATATTTGGTGTATAGTACAGTAATCTTTTTCATTGGTTTTCTCAATGTGATAACATGTACTTTGGCTACACGATGAAACTAAAACGCTTTATAACCTGCATATTCACCTCTGACACATCAGTTTCATAATTTAATTGTGGTTTGATGTTGTGCAATCACCAAACAGCAAAGTAGTACAGTCTGATTAAATGATCTTTTATCTGTTGCTCTCTATACTTAAGTAAGCGTAGATGCCAGAACAATTAACAGAAAAGTTAAAAATATTACAACTCATTGAAAAGATTTCAAAACATACCAAACTGTGCTTGCTGCCATGCAAGGGCTGAACAAAGCAAAGCAAGACTCTTCCCACTGCCAGTAGGACTCTCCAATAGACAGTGCTTTCCTTGGTTAAGTCCACGAATGATCTAAGAGAGATTAAGAAGAAAAAAAAAAACACGTTGTTCTAAACATGAAAATTACAGACAAATCAATCAAAAGTAAATAGGCTATTTTAAATGCTTTGTATTAAGATGTTACTCATGTCATGTGTCATGACAGAGCTAATTTACTGTAAAACACATCAACAAGTCCGTCACTAGGCTCAAGACAACAGATCTTACTGAATTCATCATGGCCAGCTGAGAGGGATAAGCTTTGCAGGGGAAGTTTATTTTCACCCCTCCTATGGTGTAGTCTACTGGAGTCGCAGCCATTCTGTGTCCAGCTGGAAATTGGTGTCTGAGGACACAAACATTAGAGCTTTATGAGACTGGAAAACTCTCTTCATCTGACACTTTGACAACTCAGCTCCACCTTTCAAAGTGTGTTGTGGTTAACTGTTAAACACTAACGTTAAATTTAAACCAAATTAGCCTGACATCATCTATTTTAATTAACGTTAGACGAGTTACGTTAATATTTGAACCAACACTTGACCTAACTAATAATATATCTAATATAAGACATGATTCAATCGACTACAAAAGAATAAACGAGTGTTTTAACGTTAACGTTACCACACCACAGAACTGTCTGCTAGCATACTTTGTTATACTTGTTGCTATTAGCATACAAACAGGACCCGCACGTTACTTGGTTTACCTCAGGAGTAGTGTAAATTAGAGAAATAGCATATAATTTACGTCGAAACGAAAAAAATACATTTTTGACGGGATAAAATTTGCTGTGTAAACAAAACGAGGCAGGAAAATGAAACTCCCGCGCTGCAGCACACGAAACAAGACATCCGTACGTCGTCACCGTGACGTCCGCAGTCAAAATAAAAGACACCCTCCTTTCATTTTGTTTTCTCTCAAAAATGATAGTGAGTTTTTATAAATGTTTAAAAAAATTAAATCATTCTAATATTCTTCTGAAAAGCTGAAAATAAAGAAAGAATATTAAACAGAATAACATGTACAAACATATAAAACAAAACATACTGGAGCTTTTTAAAACGCACAGATTACTCATGCGATTTATGTTATAATGGCATGAAAAATATTTTAATTATTTTTTCTATTGTAAATGTGTAAAGAAAGATGATTCAAATTTAATTAGAACATATAAAAGGGAAACTACTCACAGTGTAAAGTTTTACTCTTAGTTGGAAATGATACAATGGGATTATTATATTAACAATATAACTACAAAGGTTCCAAATAAATAAAATTAAATTGTCTACGTTGCCTTCTTTTTATTTTATTTTATTTTATTTTATTTTATTTTATTTTATTTTATTTTATTTTATTTTATTTTATTTTATTTTATTTTATTTTAACCCAGGTCAGGCACTTCTGCCGCTGTTTCTGTTTCAAAAGTGGCTTGACCTGGGAAATACTCAGTCCACTCCTTCCCCCAAGGTCTGGAATCGGTCCTTCTCCACAATCTTCCTCAGGGTCCGGCCACCAAAACAATTAACTTTATCACAAGATGTTATTTTTTGAGAATGACCATATATATATATATATATATATATATATATATATATATATATATATATGAGATTATGATCTGAGTTCAGTTGGAATCAGGAAATAACTAAAGTCTTGTAAAACTGTTATTCAACAGGAGTCTGGATGGCACCAACTAGTTAATAAGGATGAGGCAGGATTATACTGAAGCGTCATGCACAATCTGTGATTATGGTGATCCCAAGATGCTTGGTGATGTAATTGCACCTTGAAAATGTGCCCGTAATCCCAGGATTAGCATTATTAACATGCTTAGAGTGCCGTAAACCTCATTTCCATATCACTCAGCATTTCAGATGTGATATTTCTGCAGGTTTGGTGTTCAGAAATGCTCAGAGAAAATGAGAGGTTTATTTCTCAAGACTTATTTTGTGTATGTTTGACAGTATGCAGCTGTATATGACTCCAGTGATCCAAGCTAAGACAAAACAATAGCATTTTGGGCCAGGGTGATATTACAGAAAAGCAGAATTGTGCAAATAACAATGAAACTCTCTAGAATCTCAAGACCTAAGGACATAACACCTTCCATAATCCTCACTTTGATGTAGGCCTAATAAGTTCCTACTTCAGATATAATATAATTGATATAACAAATAACACTCAAACTTATTTGTATGGTATGCAGGTGTGTATTTGAGAGAATAGCCTGATGGGAGTCTACCCAGCAAACAAATTTAGGTTCTGGGAATGTTCTGGGAACGTTAGTTTTTTTTCCCAAAAAAATAATGGGTCCTCATGGGACCATTCAGGAACGTTAGGAGAACGTTCTGTGTTTGCTGGGTAGTGATATCTTCTCCCTAGCTGGACCGGTGGGACCTTATGATCTACAGTACATTCATAACCAGCTCAACATTATCACCTACATCCTCTGCCAGCAGGTACATGACTAAAGTCTACACCAGTTGATATTGTGGTATCACCTAAAATGCATATTAATCTTGTAGATCATTTGCTTTATTTGTTAACATCCATCAGAGCAGTGTAGTTGTGCAACCTGTGTTGATGGCAAAGGCGACTGTGTCTGTCTCTATAGCATTTGCAAGTGTGTGTGAGTTAACAAGTGCTGCGTATTACACTACAGTAGTCAATCTCTCACACTTCTATATATGAAGTACACTACTGTTCAAAATACAGTTAAAATAGTAATATTGCAAAATATTTAAAATAACAGTTTTCTATTTTTTTTATATTTTGTAAAATGTTATTTATTAATTTGATGGAAAAGGTTAGTTTTTAGCAACTTTCATTATGTTTGTGGAAACAATGCATTTTTTCTGGATTCTTTGATAAAGAGGATGTTCAAAGAACAATAACTTATGTAACATTATAAGTGTATTTACTCTGTAACTTTTCATCAATTCAATGTTGAATTTAAGTATTAATTGTTATTAATGAACCCAAACTTTTGAACAGTACTATAACTGCAGATACTGGTACACAGTGCTGCAAAGGTGTTTGCATTGTCCATTTGCTGTGAAACATCTCTCTTTGACCACAGGATGGCAGTATGATGCCAGGACTAGTCCTAGAGCTTCTTCTTTGTTCTCTTGCCAACACATGTTGTGCTGTTTTTCTATAATTACTAAGAACAAAAAATGTATCCTCGGGTTAAAATAAATAGCCTTTCACAGTTAATTTAATTGACTTTTTGCACATAACCGAGGTAATTCTGTCTCTGCCTCCGTCACAAACAAGAATAACAGTACAAATGGTTGCCAAGCAGACGTCTATGCTGTCAGTGAGTTTGTCAGACAAACTGCAGTTTTGTGGCCTATATGTGGCACTTATTTTATCATAATGATATCGTTTTGCAAATAAATGTATTACCTAGAGAAATAGGAAGTAGGTAGTTGGCACTCATGCACACACATTTTCCTGCGACCCAGTCAGGCTGTTAAGAATGGCGTATTCGAGCCATACAGCAAGGCTTTCTCTTCACTCTCTCTGAATATCGTCATCTAGTGTCACTACAGCGGCATGGTGTAAATTGAGGTCACAGTCGCGCTTTGTTTTGTATGCTGCTCAGACTAACTTCTTAATCATCTGCCCCCCTCTCTCTCTCTCACACACACACACAATCACACAAACACACAAACGCAGTCGCACACATTCATTCACAGCCGCCTTGTGTATCTGAGGCGCTGCTTTTGGTGACAGCGAGTGCTGTGTCCCTGCCGGCCCAGGGCAGGTACCCCATGCTGACGTGTTTAATTGTGTGCGTTCCTAGTCCGCTATGACAAGTACGTGTTCACATCGTGCCAAGAGAACAAGGGCAGACTCGCCAACGCATGCTATGTTCTGTCACATGAATAGGTGGTCAGAAAGAACCTAGTACAACTGACCATATCAAAGGAATGGCTTGAGTTATACAGTTATTTATAGAAAATGTCCAAATAAATATGCTTCAGCTTGATATTATGTAACATCAAATCTCATTCTTTTTCCAGCCCTGAGCGCCTGAGCCATGGGTCTCTGATCTGGATGAGAGAACGTTTTTGATATGTTTTCCACATTCCAATTTTTATTTTATTATTTTTCTATATGTATAACTAAAATTTATTAAAAGCTTCCAATTTTTATGGGTCCAGTTGCATTAAAATAGCCATTATGTTAAGACTGTCTTAAAAACTAGATTGCTAACTATCAGTTAACCAAGGGATAATCAGTCCTACAGTCTTTATTTTCAGAGTAAAATTAGACGAGTCCACTGACTGTAAAAAAAAAAAAAAAAAAAGCGGCAGAGACCAACTACGGCATATAAGCATTATAAAAACAGCAACGTAAAATGCTCCAGGCCTGGTCTTCTCTTGCCCTTCACTGTCATCATTCCATGGGACTCGAGGCCGGTGTGTTGTGCAGGTGTCTCTCATTAGCATTCCATGTCTCTCGGCCATGTCCTCCTGCTTCACACCACAGTAACGTTAATACATCTTTATGATTTGAAATATAATTTCTGAGTCCTGTCAGATTATTCGGCTGTGGAGGTAAAGACGACAACTCTCACGATTTCTCGCTCAT